>JADDOH010009688.1:0-136505 GCA_016648135.1 Agrypnia vestita | reverse complement strand
CCAAACCGCCTTCAAAGATTTTATTGATTCCCGTCCGAATGGTTTTTTTAGTAAAGGGATCGATGAACTACCTATGAGATGGCAAAAGTGCATAGATAGCAATGGTACATACTTTGATTAAATAAATATATTATAATAAAAATAAATCGGCTTTATGTTCCTCCCATACTAAACGCCAATTTCATATCTAAGGACCTAATATTAGGAAACGGAGGAAAATTTATATGGCCAACTGAAAAAACCGCTTAATCTCAAGGAACGCAAGAGTCCGACTTATGGTAATGATTTGAGAATGTTCGGATTTGTTCTGCGCACTGCCAGGGTTTTCGAGAACACCCGCTTACTGGGAACTCTTTACAACTCCTCTTTACAACTCGAGAGTGGCTCGATGATCTGGGGGCCACAAGAGAGCAAGTACTCTCTTATGGTGGAGAAAGTCCAAAAGAAGTTTCTGAGACATCTCTACATGAGAGAGTACGGGCATTAGCCTTGGCTTTACCCAACCGAGTTTCTCCAGGGTATGCTTGGCTACAATAGTCTAGAGACTAGAAGGAATTATAGAAGGAGACTAGAATGTATTTGATTACACATTTTTATCGATTGTTGCGCGGTATGTTCGATAATACTGAAATTATGCAGAGCATTGGTTTGTATGTCCCTTAGACATCGTTAGCATAGATTGTTTCACATTCCAATATACAGGACCAACCTGCCGATGGTTATACCTGTTGGAAGCTACAGCTATGCTTATGAGCTACAACAAAATCGCTTTGGGTATGAAAACACCTTCAGATATATTCCATATGTCTGAAGGTGTTTTCCGAAGCAGGAATCTCCTACACCTTTGATATGAATGAATTTATATACGTTTGATATTTTGTTGTTTGTATATTATCTCACTTGTTAATAATATTTACGAATTAAACATATGTTTGTAATGTAAATGTTATATCAAAAATAAATAAATTGAAGGAAAATTGAATTGAATAGTTAAAGCCCCCATAGCTCTGCATGAAGTCGAAGCATATAACATGAGACGGAAAGAAAGGAAGTTGCTCAATGCCTTCGAGATCGACAACGACATCGAATTCTATGGTACCGTGGATATGATACAACAAGCCAATATCTCTATTTTTCAGGAATCTTCTGGAGTTACTGGAAACGTACCATGTAGATCTTTTTGGTATTGCTTCGGATACTTTAATGGTAACAACGAAATTGTTTCACTTTCAAATTATTATTTGTCAATCTTGCATTATTATTTGAAGTTATGTTTTGTTCAAAAACTCTTTACTTACTATTCTAAATATATCGTATTTTGCGGAAGACAAGACGCATCGGACAATAAGAATTTATCGATCACTTTGTAGGAAAAAAAAATTTGGACGATAAAACCCACCAGACCGAAATATGCACAACTGAAATTATAATCTTGTAAATAATATAGAAATCATTCCATAAATTATTCGATTAGAGATACCTAGTCTTTATATTATACTTAATATTATTAACAATTTATTTATCTTTAAGACACTTTTTATTATTATTTTTTTTATCATTAATTGTGTATTATGCAAAAACATCATAACAAATCATAAGTTTTTTACTAAAAGCTCTATAGACATATACAATTAAACATACAAAAAATAAAAAATGCCCATCAATCCCGAAAATCTCGTCTGATTTTTCGGTTCGGGATTGATCTCGAAAAATGTCTCGAGATCTCGCGGGATCGGGATTGCATTCTTTAGTCGTCACCAATGAGTTTGATTTCTGTGAGAATTTCGTCTGTTGAAAAATTTTCACTAACAATTTTTATAGACGGACGAAATTATAGTTGTACCGTTGGTTTTATAACCGCGACGGCAGTTTTCGAGGACTGTCGTACATTTGAGGCTATGCAAATATTAATTTAGCATTTAAACCACAAATGCAAATAACAATCGGGACACGGGAAATATGCAGTGGCGGTCCACCTATCTGTGAAATAAAAACACAATTTTGCGTGTGCAGCCTCCGCCGGAAAATGTGTTATTTATTCGCACGTGGGCGCGAATTACTGAACTAAATTATACCTGTTGTAAAAAAAACAATTCTCT
Organism: Agrypnia vestita; assembly: GCA_016648135.1. Classification (NCBI taxonomy): domain Eukaryota; kingdom Metazoa; phylum Arthropoda; class Insecta; order Trichoptera; family Phryganeidae; genus Agrypnia; species Agrypnia vestita. Next base: position 134,406 of record JADDOH010009688.1, on the reverse strand, counting down.
GGCTCGGTGCTAAAAGAACTACAGAAAAAACTAACCCGTAAAAAACGAGTTTTTAGTATACTCCCTTTCTTTGAAAATATACCTACAATGCTATCTCTGCTTGAGCTTAATTCAGATTAAATTATACTCCTCGAGTTTCGAGAGTATCAAAAACTTACGTCGCCAAGGTGAAGTAATAAATGACAAAATTTAAAATAATTTAACTCAAGGATAGATGACGTACGATTAAGTTTATGTTTTTACAAATCCATCAATAATACCTTGTTTTGAGTGTTTTATATAAATAATTAAGTTGTAGGCTAAAAAAGTACTATAAAATAGTTCTTTTGCCATTAATTAGCCACATTGCAATGATAATTGTATAAAAATGTTACATATTAGTAAAAAAATTAACCCATAGAAAACAAGTTTTTATCATACTCCCTTTCTTTGTAAAATATAACAATAATTAAAGACGAATTAAAACATACACCTAACACAACACTAAACTTACAGGAATTTAATATATTTCTAAAATGTCAGATGTTTTGAGCTTCGATAAGACACTTCATGCTTTGAAGTTTAAATTCTAAAAACATTTATCAAATTGTAATTATACAAGATCTAAAACAAAACACAATCTAACTAAAACCTATCTACAAAAAAGAGTCACTTAGATATTTTTTTTAAATAAGTGATTTAATCCACATTTTTTAATCTGCATTTTTTAAAACTTTTTTTTAACGGCATTTTTTTCAAAATATTTATTATTTTCGTTTCGAAAGAGTTTTTAGTCTATTTAGAGAAAATATTATTCATTTTCTTATAGTAAAATTTGTTTTCGTGTTAATCTTGAAGGAACATTTTTTTCATCTCTCCTGAAAATTTGTACACAGATCTTTGTATTACTAAGTCATCAACACATAAACAAACGTATGTATACAGGGTTATTTGGAAAACATTAATAAACTAGCAGGACTAAATTGATTGACTTTATTGATTATGAGTCGAAAATATTCAAGCAGCCATGACCTAATCAATAGTTATGGAGTTATGCAATATCAAATATTCTGACTTATTTTTTACACAACGTTGAAGTATCATTACAGTAACTTATATCGATTACGAAAAATTCATTCGTTGCAATACAAGTTAAATTAAATGATATAAACCTTGCAGAAGTTCCAATTGGAATTTGAAGGTTATTAATATCTTATTGGACTAGTATTAAAGGGAATGATTTTGTGAATGATGTAAAGATAGTCCAACGTATTACAAAAAATAAGTCAGAAATATTGAAAAAAAATACGAAATTAGATGTCGCATATCTTCGTAACGCCGTAATGGTTGCTTGAATATTTTTGACTCATAATTAAAGCAAGAACATAGTCTTGCGAGGATATTAATGTTTTCCAAATAACCCTGTATAAATTTTATGTCTTCATTTTATTTTGTGAGTGGCTCCATTTCATTCTAAAATAATAAAACACTACATTTATAAATATATTATATATTTTAATAAAGTTGAATTACTACAGTTGAATGCTTATTTTCTTATGCATATAAAAATTTAAAACGATTTTTAAAAAGTCTAATGCCTTCAAAATGGGATCTTCTAGTTAGACAGCCTACAGTTACTGTGTATATAGGAAGTAAATTGATATGATTACAATATTTTGTAGTAGTATGCGCACCAGTAAGTAGAGTGTTCTGTACTGACAAAAAAACTCACCTCATCCACATTCATACCTCTTCTCATGTAAGCTCGTCGATTGTTAAGGCTTTTAACATCTTCCAGTATCTTATACACCTGGTCAAGCCATGTCTTTCTCTATTTTCGGTCCTTCAACATTTGCGACATGTAAATCACGTATTATTATTATCTCCTCATGCGTTTGTTCTACTAAACAATGATCCGATTTACGTTTTTTTAATTTGGTTAAATTTTTTTATCAATTGACATTTAAAAAAATTAATTTTATTTTTTGTTTTAATATACCTACTTATATTCATTAATTATGCTTACCTACATGTTTCGGAAAAACCTTTCAATCATCAGGGTGTATATAAATATCAAAATGAATGATGTCTTTAGTTTTTTGGTTTTCTAAATATTATTGCTGAAGTTCTTGATTACACAAAATTATTGAAAATTTTTAGAATTAGACTAGTAGTTGAATTTAATTGATTATTAATAATATTTTGTCTACTTTTACATGCTTTACTAATTTCTAATGATTTTAAATTATTCAATTTAAGACCAAAATTATTTATGCGTAAAATAGAAAGCCCTAAATTTTTATGAAAAACGTTATCATTTTTTAATAAATAATTTAAAAATTCAGAAAAACCATGATTATTCAGACGTCTCAAATGCTCTTTAACTGTAACATTAAATTTTCGGCCGGTTTTTATTTTATTTTTACATTATAATCCACTGTTTTTGTTTCTTCCACAGTTCAGCGTTGGTGAACATGAGTGAAAAACGTATTGAAAATTAGGCGATCATACAAAAATGTTTGGATAAAAAACGCAATATTGGAGTGGAGTGGGAGAAGAGGCCACATTCTTTAATTGTCAACCGAGCGGTTTTTATTTTATTTTTATATTATAATCCACTGTTTTTGTTCTTACATAGATCAGCGTTGGTGAACATAAGTGAAAAACGTATTGAAAATTAGATGATGATACAAAGATGTTTGAATAAAAAACGTAATATTGGAGTGGAGTGGGAGAAGAAGCCAGATTTTTTTTAATTATCAACGAAGCGCGTTGGATCTTCGGCGGGATTTTTACATTTCATTAATATTCCCCGACGCATCTTCCCGAGTACACGGCACATCATAAATAACGGCAGAGATTTCTCTCTCCGAGAAGATAACCTTCCCGGTCACCCATCTCTATTCATCCCCCGTCGCCGCCCACCCTCGGCTCGGGCTGGAATCCATATATTGAAATTCTATTGGGGAGGTTTCGGAGGCGCGGTATTCCGGGCCGCCCTAAACAAAGGTGCCGGATGAATCGAAGACAATCGTTCTCGAGATTAATAAGATTTCCCCCCCACGAAACGGGAGGCAGCGTGCATATCAATGTCTCGACGTTTCATCCCGACAAAGAAAATACATGACGTCACGCTCCGGCACGCAATTATCGAAGATTTGCCCGCGCGCTGGTGTCGTGACGATGTGAAACATGTGATGATCGCGTGTTGGTAAAAATTAAAGTTGACATACGTCCTTTTACGCGCTGAAATGATACTAAAGGGTGTCTCAGCAAGAGTGCACTTTTTCCTTTAAAAAAAAAGTAACCCAGATCGTCAATAGATCATTAATGACCCTAATAGATGGCCCTAAAGTGACAAAGTAAGAAAATTTTGAGAAAATTTTGAATATGACATTATTACACAATGCACTTTAAAGAATGCTAAGGTATAAAATAATAATGAGGTATAAAAAAAAGTAACCCATAAAAACCAAGTTTTTATTGTACTTTTTTTTTTTGGAAAATATAACAACAATTAAAGATGAATTAAAACATATAACATAACACTAAACTTACAGTAATCTAATAAATTTCTAAAATGTCAGATGTTTTGAGCTTTGATAAGACACTTCATGCTTTGAAGATTAAATTCTAAAAAACATTTGTCCGTCAATTTAGATTTTCGACATTCGTAGTGAAGTACCTATTATGTATACCGACGGAGTAATTCAAATTTTGAAAATATTCCGCAACGTTATCGGGCCGCCGTTGCTAATCAAACTTTTCTAATGATTCCAATTTGAAAACCAATAAAATTTCTAAAAATCGGAAATGATACTATAATTATTAATTTTTTTTTAACGAAAATTTGATAGATATTCTTGATCGTCGCCACGAGTCTACTTGCCAAGTTTCAACTCGATCGGATCACGGAAAAAGGGTCAAAAATCGATCCAAAGTTTTTTTTTGACGGCAAGCCGGCAAGCAAGCAAGCAGAGGCCACGAGTTAATATAAAGGGAGTAATAAAAACACGTTTTTTTTAGAGAGTTGTGATATTTGTTATTGGGAGTAAAAAAGACATGTTCCGATTAAGTATGGAATAAAATATCCGGAAAATGACCCCCACGACTCTTATTATAGGCCACTACTCTTTCATGAAATTTTCCATGACGTTTTCACAGAGATGTGGCTGTATCTCATCGATGACGCGTTGGATCTCGGATTTGAGCTAGATTGGCTAAATCCAAGGTAATGGTCCCATTGCATATACAACGAAAATGATTATTTCACTATATTATTGAATGTGCTAATAACAAAATGAAAGATAATTTACGTTTAAAAAAGTATTAAATAAGATATTACGCTTTAAAGTTTCGAAAAATGCACTGCATATTTTGACATTTCATATGCAATATACGAGGTTAGGTTAGGTTATTAGGTTTGGTTTGGTTAGGTTATTAGGTTTGATTTGTTTAATTTAGATTACGATTATTTTAGTTAGATTAAATTAACAGGACATTAAATTATATAGTGAAATACTTATTTTCATTTTATGAACAACGGGACCATATGCTCGGATTATTCCCAGAATTTCGCGAGATAATTTGGTCTGAAAATCGTTGCTGCAATAAATCGATTGTTTCATGCGCGGTGTGGCAGGTGGCGCCGTCTTGCTGGATCCACATTTCGTACAGATCCATGCCGTCAAGTTGTTGCCACAAGAGCTCGGTTATCATTTTCCTGTAAAGAATGCCGTTTAGATGATAGCTGTCAAATTTCAGTGTTGCCACATGCACGAAAAAAATTGCACTAAAATTAAAAAGTGCACTCTTACTGAGACACCCTATACTTGGCTGAAACTGTCTTCGGGACTATGTAGAGTCGACTCTCGAAGCAGCCTTTCAAATGTTTGGTAATACATGAAATTAAATTAAAAATAATACAGCAAACGAAAAAATATTGTATTACGCCAGCACTGGTTTTGATGATGTGTATTCTTGTAGGCGGTACGAATGTGGCGAGTTTACTACCGGAAGGGTACATAAATAAGTATTAATTTATTAAGCTGATAAATAAAAAATATTCTGACTTTATAGGTATATGCGTAGATCTTTAGTACTCTGTTTGGATCGTCATAGAACTTTCGTGAACCTTCTAGAACGGAATTTTCTAGAACCTTCTAGACTCACCGACATAGTCGGCGCGCCTATTTTGAAACAATCTGAAGTATTTGCGGCCTTTCCGTAACAAAACAATGTGCTAGAAAGCAAGGGCTATCCACCACCATAACCACCGGTGGGTGGTTGTGGAGAAAACTTGGCGGTTAGGGAAACACAGGTTTCTTTATATATATATATATACTATATATATATATATATATAGTATAATATTATAATATATTTATTATAGCCAGCGATTTAGATAACGTATGGTATGAAAAATGACTGGTATAAAATTTTACAGAATCTTTGATTTAATTCAAATCTTTTACATTTAGATAAACATCAATACTTGCCACAGGTCTTACGCAACATCATGTTCAAGACGATCTAGCCTGTCAGAAAAGAATATCTCTAAATGTCCTTGCAGGATAGAATAATAATGAAGATTAACCCTGTAAAACTCAAGGACAAGATACAGTCCGATGAATCAAACGTGAAAATTCCTCCAGTGGAGAAGCAGAAAGCTCCTGCAATCCTTTCGAGGGTGCTTTTCAATAGTTTTTTATCCTTCAAGGAATGGACTTTGGAAGAAGAGTTGAATTATAGATACAAACAAGTTTATGAATGACGAAAACGCAAAATATTAAAACTGGATATAATTTGGAAAACAAATATATTTTTCACATGCCTTTGACTTAGAATTCATATTTGCGCATCAAAGCTTAAATATTGATGAAACTAAGAAATCGAGATAATGATAATAATGATAATTCTGCTGACGTTTTAGTCTCCTGATGTGGAGATTAGAACGTCAGCAGGTCACAGATTATCATTAATGAGGAAACCGGAAAAATGAAGAAAAATAATAAACTTTCCAATCCAGTTGGAATCTTTAGAAATGTTTTCCAAAATTTTCCAAGCCAGAAATAGGATCTTCTAAATATATAAATTATTTCCGCAATATTGGATAGTTTGAGTTATGATTCTATTATACTCATATAATAAATTTGTACATTGACTTTTGATAATATCATTAATTCCACTTTTGTTTCTTCTAGTGCTTGTCCAGCACAGTACGATTATGTTGGCGATCGTTATCTTACTATAGGTCGACCACAATTAAAAGACCATTCCCTAGCTTTGTCCGTTAAGAAGAAAGCGGAGGAAACTTTCCTGGCAAGCCCGTATTACAAGCCTCAATATGATATTCCAAATAAATAAAATAAAAATAGTTTAAAAAAGATACTTACCTACTTACAAAAAAACTTATTATGTGTTCATTTTGTGCATCGTAAAAACACACATACTTTTTGGGCACATTCCTTTGAGTGCGGTCTAGCTATAGCAGTAGTTCTGAATAGTTATACCGCGGGTTTCCCGAACCACTGCCTTAATTTTTCAGCCAGGAGGTCTTTTGTCTTTCAGGACCTCTTCTGCTAGCAATTATTTCTTGAATAATGAAATGCGGGGTCTCTGGATGTCTCATAATATGATCAAAATATTGTAATTTCCATGTTTTATTCTTTTAAGATTTTTTTCTCAGCAGTAGCGGTATTGTTAGCCAACCACAACATCAAAACTCATAACGACACATTGCGTGGACCAGAAAGATCGCAAAAACACAACAGAATACCCCAATAAATACAAACCAGAACACTTTGAGATTAATGCTAAAGATCAATTGAAAATTTTCAAAATTAGAATAATAATTAATAATGAAACACTCCAAACTTTATAACATATTTTTGTATGTAAGTATTTTATTTTATTGTTTATTTACATTTACATTAGTTAATACAAGATACTAATAACTGACACACTAGGTAAAAACCTGTTCTGTGGCAGTTATTCTCATATGGTATTTATGTAGTAGTAAAAAATGACAATTAAAGAATCTAAATCTAAAAGAAAATAAAAAGAAAAGAAAATATACATTCAAAATCAAGATAAAAATTTAAAGTAAATCATAGGAATACCTAAATCTAAGAGAAAAGAAATTACACATACAAAATTAAGATAAGAGTTTAAGTAGTTACAAAAATAAAAATTATATTATAGTATACTTTAAATTATATAAATCAGTTTTGCCAATTCAGAGGTCAAGGGCGGATCACTTCCTCAGCATACCTTCTACCTGATATTTTTATAAACTTATTAATATGATGTTTAAAAGGTTTGTGTAGAGTTATGAAGCAATAAACTGTCAATTATCCAATAAACGACACTGAACTGAACTCTGGGAACGTTATTAATATGAATAAAATTATTTCTCAATCTTGCACTATTATTCTACCATAATTCGTAACACATTATTGTATAAATTTCCCGACTGATTTAGTATATTTGGTTACGAGCAGATTATATAGCTCTGCGGGTAGCCAGGGGTCATAACTCATCTCTATTTTGGTGATTTTCGATGCGTGGTAGGGCGGGGGCAAGAACAAAGATCACACCTCGCGAGGCATTCCTCCCGACGAGCCGCGTACGTGAGGGCACCTTCTTTAGATATTCCCACACAATTTTCCTGGAATTTATACACTACACCCAACTATGTCAGCAATCTCCATCAATATATTTGATTTCCCCCATTACCGGGGCCGAAGCCTCGTTTCCACGCTGGAGGGCTGTGGCCATTGGCTACCTACCCTAATGCGCTCTCAGTGAAATCTTTATATTCATTTATTTTTACAGATTAATGTTTTATTTTGCTAATTTAGAAGGCGTTAATGCTTATACAACTAAAGCTTAAGAAACAGAAAATAAACAAATTAATAGATATTATATTATAGATATAATAAATTAAAATTATATTTCACACCATCTTCAAAACCTTCACTGGCTTAGATGTCCAGAGAGGATCGAATATAAGTTTTGCCTTACATTACTTAAAGCTATTCACAACATGGCCCCTCAATACACAACCGACTTCTGCATTCCATTCTCCTCAAATAACAGACAACTAACGCTTCGCTCAGCATCAACATTCAATACAAATAGGTTAGCTGAAGTAAATCGCGTCCACAAAAATAATTTCGGTGATCGTGCTTTTGCGGTGGCTGGACCAAAGTTATGGCACAAACTACCTGATAAACTGGGACAAACAGACAGCTTACCACAGTTCGAAAAACAACTTAAGACGCATTTATTTAGACAATCCTATAAATACCTATAGAATCTGACCACAATAACACTAACTAATGTTTTCCATTTCTAGTGTGCATTCCGCGAAAACACCTAATTCTATCAGGCACTCCCAACTATTATAATATTAAACTTTAATTCCATTTCTTGCATGCCACCTGTGAATAATGTAATAGTAAATTAGTTTTTTTAACAGTAAGTTATTTTGTAAGATAATTTTCTGTGTAAAGCGCCCTTGAGGTGAGTATTCGCGAAAACGGCGCTTTATAAATTATCCAAATATTATTATTATTTGGAACTGTCCTCCTTAACAATCCACGTGGAATCCAAATGGACCACCGCAGATTAATTACCGTTCAACAGTACTATTTTTGGGAAATGAAACTGAGAAGGAAAAATTTAAAAAATTCAAAACAGAGCCATGATAACTATCTTAAGATGTAACAAATATACAAGAATTAGCGATATGGTAAAGCAAATAAAGGTAATGATAATTAGGCAACAAATGATAGAAAACGTCCTAGTCTTGATACATAAAATAAAAAACCGATTAGTTCCAATATACATTTATAAAAATATGAAATACAATTTCGAGGTCCACACTTATCCTACGTGAAGTAGAGTGGATTTTAGACTTCCACAGACGAAACTGGCAGGAACACAATAGTTTGTACTATAAATTGTTCAATGAAGTGTCAGAAAATGTGAAAGAAGTAAATAGTCTCACTACTTTTCGTAGGTTAAATGCAAAATATGTGAAAAGTAAGTTTAATGTATGATCATGTTGTTTTATGTGTTTTTTTTAATTTTCTTTACTTTGTGCCAGATGTGAAAATGTATTTCTATTTGTGATTATTTATGTTGATATATTTTTGGAATATTTATGTTTAAGCGCTATGTTAATTTATGTTTTAATTACTAGATATAAAAAAGTGTTTTTTTTACAACTAAATAAAAAATATACAAACTTCAAAACAATTTGAAATTTTATTCAGAACAAAGTCACTGGACACAAATTTTAGCCGGATTGGTATTCTCGAATTCGCACTAATTTTTGGTTCGCTAGAAAGTTCCATCCGTCTCTTGTAACGCACGCCGTAGTCACGGATTCACAGTTCACTATCCATTCGCCCGGATTTAAGGCTTTTGCTCGCATTCAAAAAACACTAAACTCACAGCCTGACCGCGACGCAATACAGGCTGGATTCTCGAATCTTCTGGTATATATTCGCCACTTTTAGATCTTTCTAAAACGTTCAGATTGTTTGTAAACCTTCGATTATGTGCAGTTCTTTTCGACTTTAAAATCTCACGACATTATTAACACATTAGTATATACAGTTACACCTTGGATTACAAGCAAAATTCGCTCCAGAAGCATGTTCGTAGTTTAAGGTACGTGTGTCAAATACGAATTTTCCCATAGGAATGAATGGAAACTCAGATGGAAACCACATCCAGAAAATATTCATAAAAAATGTTTAATCCATAAATATAAATTTTTGCTTTACATGATACCTAGTAACAAAAACTCCGGGAAGTCTTCATCATTCTGTTTGAACAAAAAATATTCTTTAAAGTTTCATACGTCTTATATCTTCAACGCAAGACATTTACCTATGCATTTTAATTATATGATGAAAATACATTTTTTGTAACGTTGTGATTTTTAGATAATTGTATTTTAAGCAATTTAGACAAATCAAATAGATGGTGTATTTTAAACAATTTAGACAAAACAAAAATATGCCTACATAAAAAATTTGTACAACGAAATTGTTTTTTGTTAAAATCAGAATAGAAACCCGGAACTTAATCTTGCCAGGCGAATACATTATAATTACGCCATGTTCAGCATTTAATTTTACAAATATTAGAATAATGGGGGTATAACTGAGGCACATATTATTACAATTTTTATAAGCAACAATTTTATTTCTTTGGATATAATTAAATATGTTTTATATTAAAAATATTTCCATTGAAATTCGTCCTGTTTAATTGTTGCATATTGTTTGATGTTGATAATACATTAATGCCAACGCTGATTATTTTATTTTAATTTACACTATATTAAACATTGTAATTCACACGGATTGAGTTCTGTCACTAGTATAGTTTCAAGAGGACCATCTCCTCTCATCATTAAGTGTAATTAATTATAACTGCTCCTGGAGACAATAGTAATGATGAAATAACACAACGTGTGTGCTTTCTTCATCAGCCTTCATCTCTCCACTGCTGGATATAAGCCTCTTCCTTCTCTTTCCATCCTTCCGTGTTGTTTATTAATTTTAGCCATTTATTTCCACCCACAGCTGCTATATCATAGGCCCATCTCTTTTGAGGTCTTCCGATGCCTCTTTTATTCTCCCAAGGTCTCCATTTCGGAACTCTGGGAGGCCGTCCATTCGCTACACGATCCATGATATTCACTACTCTAGTTCTGCGCCTAAGTTCAGGCTTACTCCAAGCATGGATCTCTCCATGGATCGTTGCGTGCATTTGAGCTTTTCAACAATTTTCTTTGTAAGGGCCATAGTCTCCACTCCATACGCCATCACTGGCAGTATGCATGATTCAAAGGCTTTTATTTTTAGGCTAATTGGGATCTCTTTTTCTCGAAGATATGTTTGAGTTTGCCAAAAGCAGCCCAGCTCATTTCTTATGCCTTATAAAGTTTAATTTAGTGTCAATTAAATTAACACATAAAATGGCTGCCATATCGATCAATAATATTACCGATTCCTTTTATATGGCACCCCGACAAACCCGCGCTGGTCAAAGCCGCGTTGGACAAAGCGGCGATGACAAAGCCGCGCAAAACCACCACGCTCAAAAAAATCCCATCAATGCTGCGACGACAAAGTCGCGTCGACATTGCCGCGCGAATCACAATTATAAAATGATTTTTTTATTCTTAATTTTTTTTTTAAATTTGTGTAACCTACCAATCTCATTATATTATAATTACTTCAGTAACGTCACTGTATCTAGACAATTAATATTGCCAGCACAAAAAACAATGTAGAACCTAACCTAGCCCGATTTTTATTTTTATTTCGCGACTTTGTCTTTGACCTCGATGCCCAATTACTGCAGTGAAACACGTAACAAAAAACACCTTGAGAAAATCACGTATTGTGACCTCACCGGAATCGAACCCGGAACCCACTGTGTCGCGCCTACTGGACCACGAGTAGTTGATTCAGATAGCAAATGATAAAATGACGACGCTATAATTGTGCGCCCATCGCGTAGCTTCGCAACTCGAAGCGCGTGTAACGACCAGCAAGTGCCATCTATCGGCCGCGTTCGCAAGCTACAGCGTGTCGAGCAAATCGCTCGCCCTGCAACACTAGTCACCGTGTCGCCGATGGAAGCAACACGAGAAACACATTAAAACCCAACCCACTCTCGGACCCCCCCCCTCCCCCCCCCCGCCCCCACCGCCGACCTAAGTGTCTGCCAGGAAACGGACAGGGCGGCGAATGGGTAACAATATTAGCAGGCAGCAGTCGCAGTCGATATTTTGTGACACCCGGAACATTTACAGGCGCGAATCCACACACGGTAGACTTCCACTTGGGGCAGGTCTTATCAACGCCCGTTAGTTAAATTTCAGACCAAATAAATCGAAATTTGATACAAACGTCATCGAAGTTTCGCGCTTTCTCCACGCGTCGGACTCTTTTCTCAATTGCGTGGTGTCCAATTGAAAAAAAACCGTTAAAATTTACGAGTCTGCCTGCAAAGTTTCAGCTCGATTGGATCACCGGAAAAGGCGTCAAAATCGATCCAAAGATTTTCGTCAGACAAGCAAGCAATCAGACGCCACGAGTTAAAAGAAAGGGAGTAAAAAGTAACCAATAAAAACCAAGTTTTTACAATACTCCCTTTCTCATTTTCGGGTGGCGTGTCTACCAGATGCGTCGGAGTATTTTCGTACAACCTATTCAGTTGTATGAAAAAACTATCAAAAATTTGAATAATCCAGAATTAAACTATAATTATTAATTTTTTTAACAAAAAATTGATAGAAATTCTTGATCGACGCCACGAGTCTGCTTGCAAAGTTTCAGCTCGATTGGATCGCGGGAAAAGGGTTAATAATTGATCCCAATTTTTTTCGTCAGACAAGCCAACAGACGCTACGAGTTAAAAGAAAGGGAGTAAAAAAACATATTTTTGCTAAGTATATATATATCCAAATTGAAGTTAAGACAATTATAAAGTGTATATCAGTATGAATATATATTCATATATGTATTAACACATTTTAATCAAATAAATGAACGGTAAATTTTTCGATATCGGTAACTACTTAAATTAACCCTGAGAATATCCGCAATTTGTGCATACTCGTTTCCTAGGACGGAAAGTCTGTTGATCGTGGAGTATTTTTGGTGAGAAGTGTTGCTTTTGTTGCAGTGAAAGAATGCTTGTGAACGAGTATTTCTGGCCGGTATGTGAAAAGATATGGATGATAAGAGTTCTGTAAGGCTTCTGTAAGTTTCTCTAAGTTATGTAAGGCTTCTTTGGAGTTAAAATCGTCGAGGTTTTAATTTCAATTTATCGGCGGTTCCAGCAAGGATCCGGGTAGAGATTTGAGAGTCGTGTAGACATTGATCAGTCTCTTATTCCAGGGCTAGGCTGGAACGAAGAGCTTTATTCCAATGAAGCCAGTTTTTTTACGGGCTGATACGAAATCACCTCTACCATCAGGTTCACATCCAGCAGCGGGTTCTTTTGTATTAATCGCGATTAAATAGTATCAGAACTAATTTTTGTGTTTTGTTTTTTGTTGATTCATAATAAATTTCTTGATACTGGGCATAAATGCCTTTAAGATCTCGCTGAAGTTTAAAAGCCCGTTCAATAAGTGGATTAGTTGTTAAAACCCTATTTTCTAAGTTATTGGCCAATGGCATTTCATTTTCGAAGTAAGTCTATTTCGTTTTTCAGTAGCGCCGCTGCCGGTGCTACTTTTATGATTCGTTTCATCGTTGTTTACTACCATATTGATCATTTCTTCTTTATCCATTTCCTGGTCGTTACACTGTGTAAAGTGTTCACTAAATCCAGCCTTAAGACGAGTCGTAAGCCCTGTAAACGTCCAATAAAATCTTCCATTCGTACTTTCCCATATAAATATCTGTGTGAGATATATATACAGACGTCGGGAAATAGGTGATTTGATGTACCTACTAAAAATTGTATTAGGCAACGTCGACTGTCCTGAACTATTAAATAGACTAAAATTCCATGTTCCCTGTAGATCTTGTAGACACAACCCAGTCTTTCACATTGATTTTACCTCATCCAACTATCGTCGTAATTCATATTTCTTGAGGGTATGCGAAGCATTCAATAAACTGATAAGATTATTGGATATTGATCTGTTCGAGTGCAGCCACACAAGATTAAGAAAAATTTTGAGTGCTGAATTTTTTTCCACGTAATAATTAAGTTTCTTTGTCTTTTGTTTAAATTTTTTATTCTTTCTTTCTATATAATTTTTAATATGCCTTAGTCATTCATAAATATTTATCATTACTGACATATTTCTAAATGTGGAGACCTGTAATTGGCCATCTATATTGTATCAATGTTTTCTATGCTTTTTTTTTGTGCTGTTGGTCTTCCATAAACATTAAATAAATAAATAAAAAATAATGTATCTTAATTAATGTGGACAAAGTCCAATAATTGTGTTCTTAGAAAGTACTAAAAAAATTGTAATTTGAATGCCTTTAGACTACAATAAATAATTTGTGATGCCTCTTCGGTGATATTTTGCTGTGAAATATAAAGGAATTTGAAATTAATCTTTTATTATGTACCGTCATCTATTAATAGTGTTATTGGTTCGCCGCGGTGGGAATTCAATTGGTATCCAATACCAATTTTTACCAATTCCAAAGCAATACCAAATGTTTATTGGTAAACAAGTCACTGGACACAAACTTTAGTTGAATATTTATTCTGTAATTCATACTAATTGCATGCATTCGCTAGAATATTCCACTTATGTTGTACGTTGCTTGTCTGTTGCAGGGATTCAGATTTATATTTATTCGCTCGTCAAAACAACAATGCGTTGCTTTTTTATAGGAAACGTTCTCTCTCGAATCTTTTCGTGTATTTGACCGGCTTATATTATTTCAGACTGTTCGGAAGCCTTCGATTATGTGCAGTTCTTCTCGATTTCAGATGTGTTGTGTCTACCTGTCCAAAAAAATTATAAATCCATAAAATATTAATAATAATCTTTTTAAAATACATCATACATAGTAAGCGTAAATAGCTGTTTTCTCCGCCTCCAAAATCAGATAAAATCCAGATTGCTGTCCAAAAACACTAAAATATTAGTGTATGAAACGCTAATCATACCAGTGCTCCATATGTAGCCTAAACGTAGGTAATGACTAAGAGGAATAAGCGAGCACAGGACGATTTTGAAAGGACCGGTTGAAAAGAAAATGAATTTTGGCGCAGACATTTCAACAATGAGCTCTATACTCTGTTTAAGGAGCTAAACATTACCAAATTTATAAAACTGGTAGCTTGGGTGGCTGGGTTATTTGGAGAGAATGACAATGAATTAAGAACCAAAGTCCCTGCTGAACTCAAGACCGATAGGGCGAAGGAGCTTAGGAAGGCCAAAACAAAGATGGAGCGACAACGTCCTTAAAGACATTTCTGCCTTGGAGCTTCTGAACTGGAGAGAGCTGGCACTAAACCGAGAGAGTGGAGGAAGACCCTTGAGGAGACCAAGACCCATCAGGAGTTGTAGAGTCAAGAGTGATATGTTAATTAAAGAATTTTGGAATACCCAATATATGCCAGACTAATTATATAAAACTAATTATTTAGCAGGCGAGTGTTTGAACGATATATTTGTTTGGGAAACCGGTTGATATTTTTTTTTACTAGAGAATATTATTGTTTCTTCCAAAATATTTCTTTCTTAAGCGGATTTATAAAACTTCAATATTTTACAAATAATTTGGCAAATGCTGTACATAATGAAAGTGTCTTCTAAATTGACACTGTTTTTTTATTATGTTCTTGTTTATTTATTGAAAAAATTATGTTTTTTTTTTAAATTATTTATCTGAGTCTCGCCAATATATATATATATGTATTTAAATTATTGAAAAATTTGAATAAAGAAGTGTTTAAAACGCACGTGATATTTGTAATTTTATATTTTGTTTTAAGAAAATAAATGTCTAAAAGAAGGGAAGATTTTCGGAAAAGCGGGTGCATTTTTTTGAATCAGTTAACCAGAGGGCATTTTTTAGATTCAGTTATCCAGATAGTACGTAGCTTTGTGCCAGTTTTTTGATCTTTATTCCTTTTCTTCACTATTTCGAAAAATTTTCCTTTTGGCCGTGCACAATTAAAATTCCATTTCGTGTTTTATTTTTCTAACGACGACATCACCAATGAAATTGAAAACTGAAAGCATCTCTTTGTGAAGAAAAATCTCCGGAATAAATATATAAACATCATTTCGAACGACAAATGAGTCGGTTTATTTGGAGTGAAATTCGTTTTTTTTTTAATTTGTCGGCGGTTCCAGTTTTGACCTGGGAAGTCTTTTTTCGGGGATTTTTTTTTCTTTTTTACGAACAATCATGTTACAGCGAAACAACCCATACTAAAACAACACGTGCTAAATTTTTCAAATTACTTATAGCCTCAAGATACCGATAGTGAGATGCCTCATCAGAACAACCATCGTGACTTCGGAACTGTCCTAAGATAGAGACAACGATACTAAATAAGTTTTATTGCAGGACATAAAACTTCCATAGGCTTAGGGTATTCATGGAATTTAAGAAAATCATTACCAATTAGTATTGCCATGAGATCAAGGAATAATGATAAGGATAAGAGCAACTATTTTTATTATTATTGCCGTTGATCTAATGCATTTTAGCATATGTCTAATCTGCAGGTATTCCAAGTACTGAAACATTAAAAGCTAATCGATAAAATACTACGTTTCTGCGAAATACTAATGAAAGTGTTGGTATGTAAGTCATGTATTTTTTTTGTATATGTCTTAACATTATAGATGTTATCGCTGATGGAATCAATTATAATTTAAATATATTATAATTCTATTGGGAACATTATGCCCATGTACGACTAAGTCGTTGTACGTCGTACGACTAAGGGTTTTTTTTTATAAATGTCTATTATATAATTTTGAATTGATTTTGTGATTCTAACATTGTACTTAACAAACAAATGTTATCGCTGATGGAATCAAACATATATTTTTAACACGTATTATTAAATTTGTTGTAATTCTATTGCAGACATTATGCCCATGTACGACTGAGACGAGTTATTATAAAATATACACTTAATTAATAATTTTGAATTGATCTTGTGATTCTTTGTAGACATTTTCTTAATATTCATAGGGTATATATTAAGTCAAAAATATTGAAAAAAAATGCAAACTTGAATTTCGCTTATCTTCCTAACTGTCGACATTTCACCCAAAGTGTAAAGAATATTTTGTATTCATAATGGCATGAAGAATTCCTTAAAGTTTTCGCTACTAGCCATGAGTGATCATGTAGATAGTATCTTAACTACTAACTAATTTTCAATATGGAATAGACTTATAGAATGTATGACGTCAGAGTATATCCTGGCCCATCACTGTCAAGTTGAAAGATAAGTTGAACGATTTATATCGTCAATTTATGGACGAAAAAGTATTTAAAAAAAATAATTGGTACATTTGTATCTATATTGTGATAAATCGCTAAATACTCATCGAGTAAAGCGTTTTTTTCCTTTGCCAGCTTTACAAAATAAACAAATGGTATGTTTTTTAAGAAAAAAGCTATACAAATTATTTTAAAATAGTGAAAAAATATCATATATGTAAACACATACATATACATTATTTAACAGTCGAGTCACTTTAAGGCGAGATACATCGAAATAATTATTTTCTTACGTGAATTTAATTTTTTCTGCGGGCAGCTATATTTTTGACCTTTAATTTTTGAGTTAGAATATATACTTTTGTTTGGAAATGTGTCAAACTCGAACGCATACACTCAATTTATATTATGATTGTTTCAAAAACGCAGTATGCAGTGCGTGGGTTTGCCATTGGCAGTTTTAAAAAAATAATCAAATCGTATGAAAAGCAACAAGCAATGGGCGATGGCTAATCACATACACTAAAAGCCGCGCAGCGGCCACTATCAGCCGCCCAGCAGCCAGTACAGCCAATAGATAATTTCAGACACCAATGGCCGCGCAGCGGGCACTAATGGCCTAGCAGTAAGCGATCGGTGACCTTACAAACTTTGTCTATAATTTAGCCTTTGCACTTTATTTTTATCGCACACACAAAAGGGATTATAAGCTGCCGTATAACACTGTTTCGTCCCGATCGGACTTACAGTTCACTAGCAACGGCGTGCCGAAGTTGACTGAATGCGCCATTTCGTCACGCTTCGTGGGCGAGCTGATACAATCTAAATAAATTTGACACCACTAACTTTCACCTGCGTTGTATGCTTTCTTAGGTATGAGTTGAAAGTCTGACCTGTTTTCGTAACGGTCATATTTGTATGAACACGCACCCCATAGCACGAACCAATTTTAAAGATGTCTAAATACTTGTTAGTGACTGTGAAATGTGAAAGCAGTGACTACCTTATTAATTTAAAAATGTCCTTATTTTTCAGATCGGTATGTTTAAAAGTGTATGGGAGCCCAGAACGCACTACCGAATGAGGCTCGGAGCAAAGGGGGCAGACTCGCCGGCCTGCGGTACCTACTGAGACGCCGCCTATTATTTTAATTGGACCCCTTGCAGGTATAAATTAGGGGCAGATGTGTGAAATAACTCCCGCGATACAAGGTGGCAACAATCCAGTGGTTCTGCGACTTTGCCTTAAAGTATTAACCACCCGTATTCGTATTAGTCAATCGTATTTAGGAAACATTTTTCTTTAACAATTTTTAAATAATGTATTTTTATGTTTTCCATTTATAAAAACTATTGAACGGTACACTTTGGAGTTGGGCTATTTACACAGCTAATACCATCTGAAATGTTGAGGGAAAACGCGATTGTTTTCAGTTCACAACGTGATTTCCGTCATGCGATACTTCTTCTTCTTCCTCTTTTTCTTTTAGTAGATTTATTGATCTGTGCTACAGAAAACTACGCCTCCTGGGATGACGAGGTCCAGCTATCCCTCCATCTTTTCTTGTGGTCTTCCCGGTAGGCTTCATCCAGAGGGGACTTCATTCGCTGCTGTATGCACGAGTCTGTCACTGTCCATTCTGACTGCGTGATCCCGCCAAAATTTCCTTCTGGATCTACTCCAACGTGCTATGTCATTTCGGACACGGTCACGTAGAGTTTTTCCAGTAATGGATCTCAGCACCTTCATTTCAGTTGTTCTGAGGAGTTCTTTGGTGGGGATAGTGTCAGCCCGCGTCTCTACAGCGTATGTCATAATAGGTCGTACGCATGTCATGCGATACGATTTATTTATTATCAAAATACGATTTATTATAAAAATATTAATTTATTTTCAAAAAATAGGCTATGTTAAGACACAGCCCATTTTTTGATTATAAATTTTTTGGATCCATTTCGCTTATTTAAAAGATGTGTATTGATATATGAGAAACAAAATAAATTGTTGAATTGTGTGTAAGATTTTAAAGAACAGTTGTGCTTACTTGATAAATTTGTGATAACTTGAACTGATTCCAGTATATTTAAGTGAAAATAAAAAAGTAACCCATAAAAACCAAGTTTTTATTATACTTTCCTATAATTATTATATATTCCTTTCATTGTAAAATATAACAACAATTAAAGACGAATTAAAACATATAACATAACACTTACAGTAATATATTATGTTTCTAAATTGTCAGATGTTTTGAGCTTTGATAAGATACTTATACTTCACGCTTTGAAGATTAAATTCTAAAAACATTTGTCAGTCAATTTAGATTTTCGACATTCGTAGTGAAGTACCTATTATGTACACCGACGGAGTAATTCAAATTTAGAAAATATTCCGCAACGTTATCGAGCCGCCGTTACTAATCAAACTTTTCTCCATTCCAATTCCAATTTGATAAAACCAATAAAATGTCTAAAAATCCGAAATTATATTATAATTATTATTTTTTTTAACGAAAATTTGATAGGTCTAGATCATCGCCATGAGTCTACTTGCCATGTTTCAGCTCGATTGGATCACGGGAAAAGGGTCAAAAATAGATCCAAAGTTTTTTTGACGGCAAGCCGGCAAGCAAGCAAGCAGACGCCACGAGTTAACATAAAGGGAGTAAAAAGGGAATAAATCCAAGTAATGAAAAAACAGGTGTAAAGTTATTAGTGATTCTGATGGTTCACCAGCATTAAACACACATGGGAAAAAACATGCAAAAAAGATCCCTAAAAATAATCGAACCCCCAGAAATAAGTGTCCAAAGCAGAAACAATGATAATATACTAATTAAATCCTGCGAAGTACTCCCTGTTAAATAAATATATCACAGTAAAGTAATCATGAAGCACTATGAAGAGGAAAAAGAACTAGTAGAGAACACACCACCACGATTCTTCAATACCAGAACACATCAAGAATATCACTCAACCTACAAGCAGAGGAAGAGAAATAAGGAAATTCTTACTGAATAACTTGACTCTGGAAATTTAGACATAGACAGTGCCTCATACCGTTGCCTTCAATGCTTTTTTATTTTTATTTTGAGCTGTCCATGATTTTTTATTTATCTTGATCTCAGCGATTCATATTGAAGTTCATGTTAATTTTGTCAAAGACTAGCATGCACTTTGACAAGTCTTTGACAAGATTAACACGCATGTGATAAATGTTGGTGAAAGGTTAACAGTACTACGGTTGTGGTGTATAGTGTTGTGAACATAGTAGTTTAGTGTTGGTCCTGACGAAGAGACGGGTACGTCTTGAAACCGGTAGACCTAAAATCTGGTAGTGGTTTATACTAATTTAACTAACACTCGGTTATAATGTCTAACGACAAAGTTAATGCTTTAAATATTAAAAATATTAATAAGAACATCAATAATTACATCAATAATTAATACACCAATAATTAGTACACCAATAATCCTGAAGCAGAGAACATTGTTCTCGAAACTTGTAGATTGTTTAATCTAATAAAGTGGTGAAAACAAAGTGATTTGTGTTTTATTTTAATAATAATGTCACCACAAAGTTCATGCCTTCATACAGAAGAAAAAATATTCTTGGAACAGTTAATATAAATAAAGTAAAATTATGATAAATTTTATTTTAATATAACATACACTTGTACTCAGAATACAAGTTCTAAATGAAGTGTCAATTTCATTCTGTTATAATGTCTAACCACAAAGTTAATGCTTTAAGTATTAAAAATATTTTATTTATTTATTTATAAATAGTCAAAAGTGCAAAATTGGTTCATAGCGGTTTCCCGTATTGGAGATGTTCCGCTTTTTTTTTCATAGATAGATTTTTATGTGTAATTAATTCTTATTTATTTTTGTAATAAAGTTTGGGAGAGTGTGACCTGCTTATTTCGGCCTGCTAGGTGGTGCTTAAGTTAAGAAGGTTGACTGTGTAATTGGTGGGAAAGAGGTCTAATTCCTGTAGCGCGGATAATGTAAACATATATTTTGTTTGATTTTGATATATCTGTCTCGGGGCCTCTAATTACCGCACAACACTGGAATCAACAACCGCACATTAAACTGTTTAAACTGGATGGTTGACCTGTGCCGCCTCTGCCAGTTTTGGAAAAAATCTCTCAACTCGTATGCAAACCGGTTAACTAGCATTGGCAAGGTTTAACAAGATGGTATCACGATTAGAGAAACAAACTGTCTTCTGCCTTTTGGTCTTGCCTGGAATATCCGCTTTGGCAGTCTATCTGCCGGCATCCGCAAGATATGTCCCAGCCGCCGTAACTGTGATAAACGTCAAAGGTTCTACTTTGAGACATTCTCTTACTTGAGTACCTATTTATTATTCTGTCTCTTCTGATAACTCTCCTACTACTACTCTTCGCAGACATCCCATCTCGGCGGCCTGTAGCCTTGTGCTCGTGGTTGAATTAGGGTTGAAAACTGATTTGAATATAGCCAACTTTGCTCGCTGGCTGAGCTCCGCTTTTATAAGTACGGGATAATACAGGGATCGAGCTATCTGGCTTGCGGCTCGTATCCTCCTATCCAATTCACTCTCTTGCTTTCCATCCTGAGATTTTATTACACCGAGGTATTTGAAACTATACTCCTGTTTCAGACGTCTATTCCGGTACATTCATTTGTAATTAACATTTTTAATAAGGATTCAGAAAGAACCGCTCTACCACCGACGCTATTTTCACTCTTAGACAGATAAAAGAAAAAGCAATAGAATAGAGTAAACCAGCCTGCCTCTGTTTCATCTATCTTCTTCTTCTTCTTTATGTGCCCTGTCGGGTTTCCCGACGTCGGCGATCATCTGGGAGAAAGTTTCCCTGTCCAGGGCAGTGCGGAACAGCTCTTCCACGCTTCTTATCCCGGTCCACTCTCGGATGTTTCGAAGCCAGGAATGCCGCCTCCTTCCGACCCCTCTGTTACTCTCAATCTTCCCCTTCATGACGAGCTGAAGGATGGAGTATTTTTCGCCTCTCATTATGTGACCAAAATATGAAATTTTACGGAGCTTTACTATGTTGAGTAACTGTCTGTTTGTATTTGCTCTACGTAAAACTTCAACATTACTAGTCATGTCAGTCCAAGTCATCTATCTTACAAAAGTTTTTGACAGGATTCGATTGAAGGACCTTCTGAGCTCTTCATATGCATAAATGGTACCGCCATCACTAATTAATGCTAGAAGAGAGATTAATCTGGATAGAAGCATAAAAATCAGAGCAAATGGGAAATATACCAAAGCCATTAAAACACTATTTGGCATCAGGCAAGGTGATAGCCTAAGCCCATTTCTCTTTAACTGCATAATGGGCAACATTATTGCAGAGGTTGCATCTCTCAAATTGGGGTACACTCTTGGTAAGAAAGCAATGGGAATTCTCTGCCATGCTGACGACGCTTCAATCATAGCGAAAAACAAAATGACTTACAGAGAATGCTCATAAAGTTTGATAAATCCTGCTCAAAGAATAATATGATCATCTCAAAATGTACAACATTCTCCAAAGACCGATTAGAGTGCAGAATCTCAGTACGTGATGAGCCCATTGAACGAGTAACCCAGTTCAGATACCTTGGCAGTGAAATGCTCAGCTCTCGTGACCTCTCTCGTGAACTATAAAGTTACTCGAGTAACTTGTTTTACTAAAACGGGTTGCGCCATCGATGGTAAAAAAATATTTTACTCGCCGAAGTACATACATGAGTAACTTTTTTTTACTCTCCAATATCGGTGGGTAAAGGTTAAAACGTTGGTAAAAAAAATGACCGTCCTCTCACAGCTGATTTGAAAATGTGACATTTGTCCATATAGGTAATGGCATTTGAATTTTGTCGCTGTCATTGTCGTATTGAAATTTGTAAACATTAAAATGAATCTTTTAATTTCGTGTTATTTTAGCGACGGTTTGACGTTTGTTTGGTTTGTTTCATAGAATAGAGTGGTTTGTTTGAACTGGTTTTCAACCGCAAAAGTACGTATTGCCAGTGGTAAAAAACTGAAATTAATCAAATTCCATAGACAAATGCGGTATTTGAGGTTTACTCCGCTTGGCACCCTATTAGGGTTTGACAGTGGTAAAAAGACGTATATGCAACCAGAAATCGAGTTTATTCTCAGCCGATGGTAAAAAAAGTTACTCGAGTTAATTTACTCGAGTAAAATTTACATCAGATGGCGCAACCGGGCCAAAGACGTTTATAAGACCGGCCCTAAGTTTACTAAATGAAGGACAAAAATACTTTTAGAAACTCAAAAATATATACTTTTTGAATGAAACAAATAATGCTGTATGTTTCGTCATTGTCCTTGCAAATTTCCGCATTAAAATGTTTATTTTAGTTCGTATTGCATAGAAAGTGAGTACATTCCGACTCGGGTCGCGGCAGTTAATCACGACCACTTGCGAGCCTGTTATATAATTGTAATAAATTATCTGTTGTTAACGTTATTAAAAGTGAAATCCACCCTGCAATTAGGGTGATGAACGGCCCCAGGTAGTCGACTTATTAATACTCAACGGCTGGCTTTACAATTATAGATACTAAAAAACGGCTCCGAAAGACGTGTTAACAGCCGTATTATGCAAATGAGCCTTTTAGGTGGTCTGCGTACAAGCGCTTGAGGAATGACGCACTATTAGAGAGAGTCGCTAACATAATGTAAGAACTTCCGAATCACTGGGAGATCCACTGCCCAAGTCTTCAATCTTGTTTTGGAGCATCGGCACTTGTAGAAGATTCGCTAGTCACCGAAATTTCGGATTCGAAACAACCGTATAGGAGGAGATCCGTGGTTCGAATCCCGGTAGCAGCCAAATATTTTTCGTGAAATTGATTTTTCTGTATATCTTTCTAATTCTTCTGTGTATAGTTTTCTGGGATATTCTGTCGTGTACATGTGACCTCTCTGGCCTGAGAGTTAATATAAAGGGAGTAAAAAATGAATTGTAAACGACGTGAATGATAGATTATCGTTCGACGGAAATAATAATAACTTAGATCTAAAAATAAGCTAACATTAAGATTTTATGTGGTCATTAATACATACAAGAAAAAACGTATAAAATCTGGTGCACAATTAAAGGTGAGTTCCAACGGTTTCCGGTCGACTGACCAGCATGCCTCGGTGCTTTTATGTAGGACATGTTCCACATTAAAGTAAAAATAAGGATGCTATCTCATGCTCCTCATGTTTCAGGTAGTCGAATAAACGAATTCTTTCTCCCACATTCACATTATTCATTTGTTATTATAATGTGATGGATTTTTAGAGAAAAGGGACAGCACATATTACAAACGATTGAACATCACCTAAAAGCGAACCATCAGACAGCAAACATGCGAACAATAGCTGCAGAAGACAGGTCCAAGATGCTCCATAACTTATGGATTCAGGATTGGACTCTTCAGTCATCTGAAGACCATAATCGTGAAGGCCAGTTTTTCTGAACGGCGACAATGATAGCAAAACTGTAACACACAAAGCATGACTTTTACTAAAAAATCAAAATACTTCATCTTCCTCTTCTATTTCTTCCTCAGCCTTTTTCCCTCCACTGCTGGATGTAGCCCTCTTCCATTTTCCTTTACTCATTTCTGTTTCTCCCCCTTTGCTTCCAGGTTCTTTCTTTCTGCTTGCTGGACTATGTCATCAGACCACCTTTTGGGACCTTCCGACGCTTCTATTTTTTGTCCAGGGCGTCCACTGTAGGATTCTGGGTGCCCATCTAGTATCCTCCTGTCGAGTCATATATCCAGCCCACTGCCATTTTAATTTCGCAATACGGTCCATAATATTGGCAACTTTTGTTCGGCCTCTTATTTCTTCATTTCTGATTTTATCTCGAAGGCTCACGCCGAGCATCTGCTTTTCCATGGTTCGCTGTGTACACTTTAATTTGTTTATGCTTTTTTCTGTTAGTGTTGCTGTTTCTAGGTCTATGTTTCTATGTTTCTAGGCCTAGGTTTCTATGTCACCATCGGTAAGATACATGTATCGAATATTTTTCTTCTCAGGCATACTGGGATTTCTTTATTTTCAAACAAGTGTTTCAATTAACCAAATGCTGCCCAGCCCAGACCACAATATTCAAAATCATATCATCTGATATGATTATGAATATTGCGAATATTTTCCCTTTCATACAGTAGTTTTCACCAGTGTTGCCTGTCATTACAGAGTTCTACAATCGTGTAGATGCATTTTGTTTCTTTGTGTTGGTGTTTTTGCCCGTAACACCAACGAGGCAATATGCCTCCTATGTACGACTTACACATACTAATTCGATTGTATTTCTTAAAAGGAAACAGGTATATACCAAGTTTTCTTGCATCTCTTGTCTCTTCCGTGAACGCACCTCTTGTTGCTGGTTGCTGACTTACGTAGATACCTTAGAAGAGCCATTTTTGGACATGTCTGACCTAGCTTAACAGAGCGATATTTAGTGAAGCCATGATATCTGGTAGAATATAGAATATAGTAGATATATAGAAGAGGAACGAAAGTAGATTGAATGCAGTGGAGATGAGGTCCCTTAGACGTATGTGTGGTAAATCCATGTATGATAGAGTAAGGAATGAAGATATTAGGAATGACTGTAAAGCTGATCGTAGCATAATACATAGAATAAAAATAGGGTCGCTCAGGTGGTTTGGGCATATTGAGCGAATGAATGAGGAAAGAATGGTAAGAAAGATATACGATGCAAATGTTGACGGCGCCAGATAGAGAGGGCGACCACGGAAGACGTGGCATGACCAGATTAACCAGATACTGGAAGATGGTCCTGTTAGAAGCCTGAACAACCGTCGATCTTGCATGCGAAGATGTATGAATGTAGACGAAGCGAAAGTTGTATGTCAGGACAGAAGAGTATGGCGCTCTATTCTCTCTGCCTACCCCCACAGGGAAACGGCGTGATGGTAAGTTAGTTAGTTATGATATCTGGTTCGTCACTTAAAACTAAGAGTCCACGGTTATAAAAAAGTAAATTCTAAGACATTTAACGTGTTCTTTCTACTAGGATAAGGGCCCAGGCTTCCCTGTTGTATAGTACACTCCATCTGAAAATAGGTTTATTCTTTTTTTAGAAGTATTTTAGAAATACCGCAACTAAAGACAAACTATAAAAAAAATATTATTACAAACAATCACGCACTCATACCAAGTGACAGTTATTTGAAATGATCACAACACTACCGAAGATTCCAGAATAGCCTAGCGTAATCTACGGCTTACGGGAGGCATCGAGAAACATCTACAAAAGCCTGGAAGCCACGAGAAAGTTTTCATAAACACTGGAAACGTCTGGAGGTTTCGATATCAGCATTGGCCAATATAAATGGGAGCTTACACGGGAGTAAGAACGATTGTTGTTTTTGGGCGCGCTTGACAGCTGCACGGATGCGAACGCAGCCGCGAGTTACGAAGGCCAGGGGGGTCAAGCGAGCGGTAATTCGACAGCGAATACTCTTGAAAGTTCTTACGTAGCGAAATAATACGTGCGGAAATTGGATGGAATGTTCTAGTGAATAGTGAATAAAGTGTTAAAGCGATTGTAAAGTGTCTATTTACGAGTGATACATTTACGAAATAGTTAAACTTACCTAAGTCAAATAGTGTTAAGTGAATTTGTAAGTTTGTTAATCAATTAATCAGTAATTAAAAAATCTATTATTCCTCCTGCAGCCACGACACGTGACAATATTATGTAAATTTATCGCTTGGATATATTTCGCTTTCTGTAAAGTCACCACTGGTGATTACGTTATTTTGCACAGAGCGACATCTACTCGAAACTGAAACTGCCTCGATATCTTAGGTTGGGCTGTTTAAATGCGAAAGCCTTATCGCTCCTATAAAACAGCGATACTCGTAAATAAAGAAAGTAGTTATTTTTAATTGTTCATTTTGTATCTAGTAAAATGTTTTATGACATCCACTTTATCTTTATTTTGAATATTAAAATTTTTATCAGGTCTGCGCCTCGAGATTCCTATTGTTTTTTTACATGACGTATGTTTTTTCACAAGCGCCCCTTTCAAATTTGTCACAACATTTATAAAAATCTCCTTGTGGTTTATTATTATCTTTACTTCGAAAAAAAATATTTTTCATCTTACATAACATGTGTGAAAAATCTTTGGTCGTTAGAGTGAGGAATAAATAAATTCGAAGTGAATGTAATGCTGGCTGCAGTGTGGTAGATGGAACAAAGAATGCAGTGCTGAGATAGTTTGGTCATGTAGAACGTATGAGCGAGGAAA
The DNA here is from genome assembly GCA_016648135.1 of Agrypnia vestita. Taxonomy (NCBI): domain Eukaryota; kingdom Metazoa; phylum Arthropoda; class Insecta; order Trichoptera; family Phryganeidae; genus Agrypnia; species Agrypnia vestita. The sequence continues at coordinate 107,132 of JADDOH010009688.1, read as the reverse complement.
GGATGGTTCAGAAAATATATGGGGCGAGTGTTGCAACCGTAGATGTGTGTATGAATGTAGTCTTGTGTGCCAAGATAGCAGAATATGGCGTTCTATCCCTGAGGAGAAACAGTGAATATTCAGAAGCTCCACACTTGATTAGATATCATGCTCCTCGCTTTCTAATGCGGTCCTATCGCTTGCCCAACGTAACTTGGCATGCGGCGAATTTTGAACTAAAACCCGCCCCGCCCGCAGTAACCCGGCGGTAACCCCTCGCCCTGTCATTCAGTTCATTCTCGTCTTTGAGCGCGAGCTGTGTCATCTTGATTACCAATATACACTGAATTATTATGTCCAAAACATCCTAAACAGTCCGGGATGGTGCAAGAACAATTGCCAATGAAGTATTAAAGTTTTGCGAAGCTGAAAAAGCGAATAATGGACCGATATTACCGTCTGACAGTTTGACAGGTAGAACGGCCGCCATTACTGCATGGTTTCTTTAGTGCTGCCCGACCAAATTTCTGTATTTAATACGACACCGGTCACCGGATATTCTGTACATTATGTATTGTGTAATAAATTTACACCCTAACAACTTCTGTTACGCGACAGCGACGCCCTCCCTCGCACGCCTAGTTATAGTGGTACGTCTATAGTATCGTTTTTTTTTATCAGACCCCGTTTTTTTCAAATATCTTTTCTTGAGGGTTTTTCTAAATTTTATTATTACATTAGCAAATTGAGCCATTATTACATAATATTTATATAAAATTCAATTAAATGTTTAAATTATATAAAAAATACAATTAAAACAAAGTTCTTAGAAAACGACTAATCGAATTTACCTATAACTCCCAAACACCCATAGGTTGGGAGAAAATGACCACCCGTCCAGAGGCATCTTCTCTTATGAGAATGTGACGTGTATTGTGTGAGTGTCTCATGGTATATGTGTGACAGTTCAGCATAGGTAAGATGAATAGATGAATTCAATTCAATTTCACTTTCAATTTTCAATTTATTTATTTTTAATATAAAATTTACTATAAATTTATTATAAAACATATGTTTAATTCATAAATATTATTAACAAGTGAGATAATATACAAACAAAAAATATCAAAGTTATATAAATTCATACATATTATAGGTGTAGGAGAATCCTGCTTCGGAAAACCCCTTCAGACACATGGAATATATCAATACCCAAAGCGATTTCGTTTAGCACAGCTGTAGCTCTTCCAACAGGCATAACCATCGGCAGGTTGATCCTGTTTATTGGAATGTGAAAAAATCTATGCTGATTATGTCTAAGGTAATTACCAGGAACATACAAACCAATGCTCTGCATAATTTCAATATTATCGATCATACCGCGCAACAATCGATAGAAAGGATACAGTTCGCTAGTGATATGACGGTCAACTGTGGTATTTTACTGGAAAGAATTTACAAATGTGGTGTTGAGTACAGAAATATGAATTGCGATTACGGTGGCCGGCGACAGAGTGATTGTTCCTATAGACGGCCAGGAACGTATTAGTGGCACCGAGCCCTACCGGTTACCGGCTCGGTGCGTGCGCCTAGAATCTCGACGGCTCTGGACCGCCACAATCTCTTGTTCGAAGTCGGATTGTAAGGTGATTTCGGAGTCGGAATTGTTAGATTTTTAAGCGATTCCACAGTCCTGATGTGTATGGTGGAATTTTAAGTGCAATACCAAATACGGAAAATATTTATTCTATACAATTTTGCAGCGAATAAGGGGAATCTTAAAATATATGGATTTTTGAAATCATGATACAATGATGCAGAATTTATGAAAATGTATGTAAAGTTTCACCCGCAGGGCCAAGCAGTAAGCGTTGGGCGAAAGCCGATTGCAGGCACCAATGGCCGCGCAGAGGTTACTGTTGGACGCGATGTGGCTTCGACAGCGTCCCATGGCACCTAGCAGCAAGTCAATGGGTAGCGGCCGTCACTAGCCGCGAAGCCAGCCGCAGGGCCAAGCAGCAAGTAATTAGCGAAGTCGGCTGCTATTATAGTCATCGGATAATAAAATTGACTATGCATATAAAATTATAAAGAGATATTTATTTTTAATTGGAGTTTTAGAATTTTACAGAATGAAGTATCTAGGTTTATAAAAATATTGAAAAGATTGAAGAGTTCAAAAAAAAGATTAAAGCATGGCTAAAACAAGTCGATGCAGATAAATTAGAAGGAGTATTGAAAATTACGCAGTAATTTAAAAATAGAAAATAAATAAGTATAAACTAGTCCCAGGAACCCCTAGTGAGGAGGACTAAGAACAATAATATCAACAATATCATTATACATACATACTATTTTATTAAACGTGTACAAATTGTATCTTAATTTAACCTAACAATAAAAAAATAAAAAATAAAAAAAATATCAAAAATATTGAATATATGTAGATACGTAAGTACAACATACTTTGTAAAATACACATTATTATTGTATTCTTAAAATTGATCGTATTTTTTTAAGCCTGTATCCCAGTTTTGTAGAAGGATTTGTTAACCAACGAACTAACCATCACGCCGCATCTCCACAGAGCTAGACAGAGAGGATTGAACGCCACACTCTTCTATCCTGGCACACCACTTTTGCTTCGGCCACATTTATACATCTTATGATACAAGTTCTACGATTGTTGAGGATTTTAACAGGACCATTCTCAAATACTTGTAGTATCTGATCGTGCCAGGTCTTTCGCGGATGCCCTCTATTCCTGTTGCCTTCAACACTCGCTTCATATCTTCTTAACCATCCTTTCCTCGTTCATACGTTCCACACGACCAAACCATCTCAGCACTCCTTTTTTATTCTATTTACCACACAACAGCCAGCATTACATTCACTTCTAATTTGTTCATTCCTCACTCTGTCGACCAAAGATGTCTTAGTGACCGCATTTCTACCGCATTCAGTTTATTTTCTTCCTCCTTTGCCAATTCCAGGCTTCACATCCATACATCAGAGTACATACAGGATTAGGGACACGAAAAAAGTATCGACACTTTGTAGTATCGAGTACTTTTCTTTCGATACCGATACTTTTACTCAATGAGTACTTTTTGGCAAGTATCGATACCTTTTTAGTAACTTTTTTGGCGACCTTTTTCTGGTTACCTTTTTCATTTCTTTCTGGCGTCCTTTTTTTGGGTATCTTTTTTCGTATCTTTTTCATTTTATTTTTGACGACTTTTTTTTGGTTACTTTTTTCATTTTTTTCTTGACCTTCTTTTTTTTTGGTCATCGATATATTTTCCTATGATATTATGATATTTTCCCGATGTACTCGATACTTTGGAGTATCGATACTTTTGTTTCGATACTTTTACGAGTACGATACTTTTTTCCGATACTACTCATGAGGACAGTAATATGAAAAAAGTATAATATGAAAGCTCGGTAAAAAAAAATTCAAAACGTTTCGAGAATCTAATAAAAAACTCTACAGTCAAATTCGGCGAAGCTCACGACTTTGTTTACAAAAAGAATGATATTATCCATCAAGTTGTCTTCTCGCAAGCGTGGGCTAAATTTACACAAGTGAGCTGAAAATGTGAAAATCCAACCTCAACACACCACACGATTAGTACGGACTTTCGTCCGTTTCAAAAATTATAAAAGCCAGGTTCGTTCGGAACCTCAGCCCGAGCCATATATACAAATAATGGGCCAGGCTCCGAATGAAAGGAATCGAACGCGCGGGACTGTAACTACATTTGGGTCTCGTTTCGTGAGTCAGTTCAGTGAAGCGGTGTCGCCATCTCTCCAGTACGCTTGGAACAATTGACAATGTATGCATGCGCAGTGTGCCTGTATATATATGCGTTAAAAAGTATTTTGCACCCAGCTGACGAGGAACAATGGATTCACACATGTGGTGGACCAGCTCGGTGCAATAGGACACCGCCTTATCGCTGCGATACCAAATTGGCGTCTCGAGCGAGATGCCATCATACTTCTTTGGGTGAATATAGTATTTCTAATATTAATTAATTAACATATATCGGAAAAACAGATTTTTAGTTTAATGTACAGAAAAATAACGGATTGAAAAAATATAAAAAATAATATCACTATTACTTACAAAATGGGTGACATGGATAAAGGTGGAGTAGACGGTTCAAGAGTCCAGAGAACAAAGTCATCACTATCAATGATAATAATATTGAAATAGTAGATGAATATATATACCTAGGACACAAGATAAAAATGAACAAAGAGAACCAAACAGCAGAATTGCCAAGACGAATAGGAATGAGCTGGGCTGCTTTTGGCAAACTCAAACATATCTTCGAGAACAAAGAGATCCCAATTAGCCTAAAAAGTAAACGTATGGATTGGAGACTATGGTCCTTACAAAGAAAAATGTAGAAAAGCTCAAATGCACGCAACGAACCATGGAGAGATCCATGCTTGGAGTAAGCCTAAGAGATTAGAAACGACGAAATTAGGCGCAGAACTAGAGTAGTGGATATCATGGATCGTGTAGCGAAGCTAAAATGGCAATAAGCAGAACACGTTGCAAGACAAGATACTACAAGATGGCCTCCCAGAGTTCTGAAATGGAGACCTTGGGAAAATAAAAGAGGCATCGGAGGACCTCAAAAGTGATGGGCCGATGATATTGTCGCTGTGGGGGGAAAGAAATGGCTACAATTAGCCAACAAACGGGAATAATGGAAAAATACGGAAGTGGCCTATATCCAGCAGTGGAAAGACGAAGGCTGATGAAGAAGAAAAAGACGGTTAAAACTATAGCTGAGATGGCCAGGAAAATTTAGGTGTTTTCGCGGAATGCATACTTGGAGTGGAGACATTAGATCTATAAACAATAAGTTTTTTCTAAATAGGTACGTTTTTAGTTTGTGCATCACTTTGTATGGTAATTTATTCCATAAAGGTACTGATACACATGCTCATTAGTGGCACGTGAGCATGCGAAATATTGAGCTTCTTGAGCTATTGCTACTCAGTAGCATGTGTGTACGCACATTGCTAGTAATGAGCATACTCATGTGATTTGCGGGTAGATGGCGGATCTTTTGAGCATGTGTGACCAGGCTTGTTAATGTCATTCGCGGCTAGTATCTATGGTACAAAGAGGTTGCCATGACTGCTCAGAAAGTTGATTAATGTAAAAAGTACCGGTGATCTTTAAAAGGACAAACCGGTAAATTGTAACGATAAAAGAAAGAATATGTACTATTCAAAATGAAGTCATCAAGTCGGTTACGAAAGCTTATCATATAAGGACAACTTGACATAAATTCAGCATACTAATATAGTTACTACTATATAATACTAATACAACATACTAATACGAAAGCTTATCATATAAGGAAAACTTTACATAAATTCAGCATACTACTACAGTTTTACAAATTTGCAAACATCTTTTTATGAAAGTTTTAACAATTAATATATAAAACTAAATTTAGTAATCAATTAGAAAGACGTACAGAAACATCCAATCAATTAAAAACTATTTGGCTGCTACCGGGATTCGAACCACGGATCTCCTTCCTATCCGGGGCAGGCGCGTTATAAATTACACTATAGAACCAAATAATCTGTGCCTACTGTATCAGAAAAAGTGGATTGCTCTAAAAATGGAAATTATATGTTAATCAATAAATAAATGAGACGCGATGTCTCTGGATAGGAAGGAGATCCGTGGTTCTAATCCCGGCGGCAGCCAAATAATTTTATCGTTGATTTGATTTTTCTGTAAATTTGTTTTTAAATTTTTTCTGAGAAATTGCAGCTTCACAATAAGAATGTGTTCTTTAATATAATATAATTAATATATGCATTTTTTACTATGTAGGTACAGGAATAAGTGTCCCATCAATATACATACTATTTTCAATTTAAGCTAAAAGCTCGAGCTACAAAAACAGGAATAACTCGGTGGTCTTTTGGGTTGAGGTTAAAATCAACGACCAACTAAACAAGATCACTAGGCGAGCATCTAGAACAAGCTTAATTATAATTATAATCAGAATTAATTGTTAAAAGAAAACATTGAATTTTTAAATGACCTATGATTCCCGGCATAAGTACTTCACTCCATACTACTCTATATTGGCAAAAATACTCTATATTGGCAAAAGTCTCGATTGAATCAAGTTGAATAAAAGTAAAAGTTCTTTTAAAGCATAGAAGTATAGATACATTGGTGGAGAATGCAAAAATCTACGCATTAAATGAACTTTTACTTAATCCAACTAGATACAACCGCGCTAAGTCAGCATAAAATTCAGTGTTCACGGTTATGTATGGGATTAAATAATGTACCCGTCAAAATTTTAAAGATTTATTCAATATTCCATAGGCTAATTTTTCAGAAATAACGTGTTCAATTTCGTGTATTTTAATATAAAAAATATTGATTGCATTATTTGTGTATATCTATTTATTTTATTTGATATAATAATCATGATAGGAGTAATCAAGAACTTCAGTAATAATATTTAAAAATAATTTTTCAAATAATTTAGAAAAACAAGAAACAAAAGACATTTCATTCTGATATTTTGACACCCTGACGATGGAACAAGGTGTTTCTGAAACATGTTGGTGTAATTAATCAAATACAAGAGTAGATATATACAAATAATACAATCAATTTTTTTTTTAATTGTCTATTTACAATGTTGATGAATCAATTAAAAAAATAAATTTTATTATAAATTGTCATAATATAATTATTTATAATTTTAAGAGACACTATGCTCGTATTCAAAATAAAACAATGCATTTATTATTAGTAGTACAAATGACGGTGTACATCAATTTAATGTTAAATTTAACATTATTAAATTAGTCAAATTTAAATAATTAAATTTACAAGAACAAATTTTTTGATTTGTGATCTGAAAATAAAGACTAAGAATTCACGTTGCTTTAATTTGAACGAATATTTTTGAAAAATATTTGCAATTATGAAATTGACACTTCATTTAAAACTTGTATTCTGAATACAAGTGTATGTTACATTAAAAAAAAATATATTATAATTTTACTTTATTTATATTATTAATATTTAAAGCAGTAACTTCGACGTTAGACATTATAAATTAGTATAAACTACTACTAGATTTTAGGTCTACCGGTTTCGAGACGTGCCCGTCTCTTCGTCAGGACCAACACTACACTACTATGTTCAAAACACTATACACCACAACCGTAGTACTGTTAACCTTTCACCAATATTTATCACACGCGTGTTAATCTTGTCAAAGACTGGCATCCACTAACTTGCCTACAGAACGATCAGGAATCTACTATTAATAATATTTTAAATGATTTTCAAATTTTTGTAGTATTTTGATATAATTATTGTATTGTCTTTGTCTTTATATCCCACATATGATGTGAAAGTGTTGAGATGTGAAAAACGTATTAAGGAGTATTCATCAGGATGGTGTTAGATGAGAAGGAAATATTGAAATAAATTGGCCAGCGTAAAAATATAATGAGCATTAAAAATATAAAAAATACAAACACCAGATAAAGAAAATGATAAAATGTTACAGTATGTGTGAACGCACACTCGCGAGCGCAAGACTCATATTTGATGCGACCGCAATAAAGTTTATAGGCGGGTATTATTGTGGAACTAATTGAATCGGATGGGTCGTGTCACAACTGCAGCCGCCGGTTCTCAAATGAGACGCACATTTTAAAGCGTTAAGAGACTCGAGAGTCACATAAATAAATAAAAGAGAGTCACATTTATTTATGCGACTCTCTCGAGGATATTTCTTGGACTAACTAACTAGCCGTTTCCCCGCAGGGGTAGGCAGAGAGGGTTGAACGCTACACTCTTCTATCCTGGCACACCACTTTTGCTTCGGCCACATTACATACATCTTCTCGTACACGTTCTACGGTTGTTGCGGCTTTTAACAGGGCCATCCTCAAATACTTCTATTCTTGTTGCCTTCAACACTCGCCTCATATATTTTCTTAACCATCCTTTCCTCATACGTTTCACATGACCAAACCATCTCAGCACTCCTTTCTTTATCCTATCTACCACACTACAGCCAGCATTGCATTCACTTCTAATTTGTTCATTCCTCACTCTATCGACCTAAGATTTTCCACACAAGCGTCATAGTGACCGCATTTCCACCACATTCATTCCTCTTTTGCCAATTCCAGGCTTCACTTCCATGCATAAGCGTTGGCACTAGAACGCCATTATGTACCGCTAGTCTTGCTTTCTTTGACAGATTCTTATTGGCCATAATTGCATTTAGTGCACCATTATCTTTGTTTCCCGCAGTTACTCTCCTTTCGATATCATTCTCAGCCTTGCCGTCTCTACTAAACTAGTGTTCTTGGACACTAGTGTATAAACCCGCATTTAGGTGCGCAAGGAAGACATTCACCGAATTCTTCATTTATTCAGTAGATTGGTTGCCGGAATGGTGCTCTGAATGCAATTATAGTGTATGAAACCCGCATTTAGGTGCGCAAGGAAGACATTCACCGAATTCTTCATTTATTCAGTAGATTGGTTGCCGGAATGGTGCTCTGAATGCAATTATAGTGTATGAAACCCGCATTTAGGTGCGCAAGGAAGACATTCAACAAATTCTTCATTTATCAGTAGACTGGTTGGTGGAATGGTGCTCTGAATGCAATAGTGTATGAAACCCGCATTTAGGTGCGCAAGGAAGACATTCAACAAATTCTTCATTTATCAGTAGACTGGTTGGTGGAATGGTGCTCTGAATGCAATTATAGTGTATGAAACCCGCATTTAGGTGCGCAAGGAAGACATTCAACAAATTCTTCATTTATCAGTAGACTGGTTGGTGGAATGGTGCTCTGAATGCAATTATAGTGTATGAAACCCGCATTTAGGTGCGCAAGGAAGACATTCAACAAATTCTTCATTTATCAGTAGACTGGTTGGTGGAATGGTGCTCTGAATGCAATTGTAGTGTATGAAACCCGCATTTAGGTGCGCAAGGAAGACATTCACCAAATTCTTCATTTATTCAGTAGATTGGTTGGTGGAATGGTGCTCTGAATGCAATTATAGTGTATGAAACCCGCATTTAGGTGCGCAAGGAAGACATTCACCGAATTCTTCATTTATTCAGTAGATTGGTTGCCGGAATGGTGCTGTGAATGCAATTATAGTGTATAAAACCCGCATTTAGGTGCGCAAGGAAGACATTCACCAATTTCTTAATTTATTCAGTAGATTGGTTGCCGGAATGGTTCTCTGAATACAATTATAGTGTATAAAACCCGCATTTAGGTGCACAAGGATTGTTCCTAATTTAATTTTATCATAAACGTAAAAGGGTTCGTAATGTACCTATATAATTCACATGGTCAGGGAGGGGGACGAGTTTCTAGTATCTGCCTCACCATATGACGATACTCTTTTAAGGTTATTATTATCTAAGGATTTGCGTGGGATGGGAGAGGTTTATAATGTTAATATTATTAAATAAGAGGAATGGCACCAGAATATACATATAGTAAATAATTTCCTTGGCACAATGTTGAACTTTTATTTATTCTATTTATTTATTTAATATTCATGGAAGACCAACAGCACAACAAAGAAGCATAGAAAACATTGATAGAATATAGATGGCCAATAACAGGTCTCCACATTTAGAAATATGTTAGTAATGATAAATATTTATGAATTAAACTAAGGCATGTTAAAAATTACATAACAAGAAAGAATAAAACATTTGAACAAAAGAAAAATAAACTTAATTATTAGCAGAAAAACATAGGCATGCTAAAAAAATATACAAAAAGAATGAACAAGAGAAAAAGAGACTTAATTATTAAGTAGAAAAAAATTCAGCACTTAAAATTTTTCTTAATCTTGTGTGGCTGCACTCGAACAGATCAATTTCTAATAATCTTATCAGTTTATTGAATGTGGATGTGTTTATTGAATCAAATTTGTATGTGTTTGACCATTTTTGATTCAAGACCAATGAAGTTTTGGGAACCGCTCTTTTGTAGGAAGGGCCATTAAGGTAAAGTGTTCACCCATTGGTGCAAAGCGATGGACGAGGGGGGCGGCGGCTCCTCGACCACCGCCAGGCCCTAATGGAAGGCCATAACTTTAAACGCAGCGACAAACAGCTATGACATGACACATGACAGCCGAGGAAAACTCCCACACTGCCAGTAATTCACCAATTAAACGCGTAGGAGCCAAACAACACGTCGGCTATGCGAGGAGTTCACTTACAATTAAAGTGAGACGGAGATAACTAATTTTTCATTAATTTAAAATCAATAGATCACATTTGAAAAAAATACAGTTCTACACACTCCTACTAGTTTCAAATAAGCTATCGGCGGTCTTTTGGAACTAAGATCGAACCTCCGAACACTAGATCACTCACACTAGATCATTTGAAGGCCAACGATGTGTATCACGTGATTGCGAAAGTGAATAATGCAAATTTTGTTTATGGTTAGCACGGAATACACTTTCGACAGACTAAGAAGGGTCAGTTATATTAACTTGGATTACAGTAATCTATGGTTTTTGATTCTGGAAACGGATTGTGTGATTGATGGTGTTTGGAAAACGCAATAATCGATGGTTTAAATGAATGATTACTACAAACCAAGATCATACAACCGGCCCTAAATGTATCAAAATTTCTCTTTTTCATGAAGAATATGTCAAGGTATCATATTTCATTGCAGTAATCGATGATTATAATTGTAGAGGAAGGAATTAGCTTATATTTTTGTAGTAAAACTTTGTACGAAATAGACTTGAAATAGACAAAATTAGAGATGCAAAGGCAGATTGTTAATAAATATTGTTGTGAAACGTATAGTAATTTATTTAAAAATGACAAAAGAATGACATAAATTACTACACCTAGAAAGATACATACAAAAATATAAATCTTTTTGAAAAAAAATTATTCCCGGCAAATTCAATTATATATGTACTGCTTTATCAATGATCTAAAAAATATTGATTATTTTATTTGTATATATCTACTTTTGTGAGTTTTTTTTTCACCAACATGTTTCAGAAATTACCATTCCATCATCAGGGTGCTGTATAACTGTCAAAAAATTCGAATGAAATGTCTTTTGTTCCTTGTTTTCCAAATTATTTGAAAAATTATTAAAAAAATATATTATTATTATTATTTTATATTTTTAAATAGGTATATTTTTTTAAAAATATTTTTTCAAATAATTCGGAAAACAAGGAACAAAAGACATTTCATTCGAATTTTTTGACAGTCATACAGCACCTTGATGATGGAATGGTAATTTCTGAAACATGTTGGTGAAAAAAAAACTCACAAAAGTAGATATATACAAATAAAATAATCAATATTTTTTAAAAATGTAAATCTGCAATGTTGCTCAATCAATTGAAAAAAAAAGATGATCTGATAACTTTTTAGTGAGCCTTGGAAGGAAACCAATTGTGACCCTGTTAAAGATTACATTATTTGGCTTATACACTTTACTTCAGTACACTTCAATATTAAGTTATGCCAGTCTACTGTTGCGTCGGGTAACAAATTCCTAGCGATCACCCTCCTCTGGTTATTGATCAACCTTACCGTCCCTGCAGTGCATTCTTCTCAAATGTGCAAACTCTTTAATTTTTTTATCATTTTATCAAAGTTGTCACTTACGTGTACATTGAATTCTTGAATATTCTTCTTCATTGCATTCACCCTTGTGGTACTAGGACATCCACGTCCGTAGTCACCATAGGGAGCTGCATAAGCATATTGCACATCCTCTGACATTGCCGGTGCAGCCTAGTCTGCTAGGCATTCGCTCACCTTCAAATGGAATCTATGGCGCCAACACCCATTTATATGAAACATCAATTTAATTATTATAACAAAAATTAATTTTATGTCTGATTTTAACACAATTTACAAATCTTCAACAGAGTTCTACATCCCATCTCCATTTCACATTCATTCCTCTCCTCCCTTCATCCCCTTGAATTTATTTAACTGGTATTTTTACTCCCTTTGTTTAAACTCGTAGCTTCTGCTTGTCTGCTTGTCTGCCAAAAAAACTTTGAATCGATTTTTAACTCTTTTCCCGTGATCCAATCGAGCTGATAGACTTTGCAGGCAGACTCGTGGCGACGATAAAAATGATCTCACAAATTTTCGTTTAAAAAAATATAACAATTATAGTATAAGTATAGTGGAGTAGTCGCGAAACCTGTTTCAATGAGAAAGGGAGTATAATAAAGACTTGGTTTTTATGGGTTAGTTTTTTTGTTGAATGAATTGATAAAGTTATTGTTTTACTGTCTACTGTTACTTATATTGTATGTTATACATGTAATTTACTATTTCTCTCAATGCTCTTCAAGTTGATATGTATAAATTTTAATTTTTATTGTTTCGGAGGTAAGTTTAAAGACTGTAACACCTTCGATGCAACTGGATGGGAAAACATGAGCCAACTGTGACAAATTTAAGTATCTGGGCTTACTCATTCACAGAGACAGGGGATACGCAGCGGATATTGACGATAGAATAGGTGTGGCATGGATAAAATTTAGATCTGTAACAGGAGTCTTGTGTGACCCGAAAATGCATATAAAACTTAAAGGAAAGGTGTACCAGACTATTGTTAGACCCGCGATAACGTATGGCTCCGAACGCTGGACTATGTCAACTCCCATTCTAGGCAACTCGAAACAGCAGAAATGCGAATTCTTAGATGATCGGCAGAAGTAACAATAAAACATAGGATTAAAAGTTCACGCATTCGTGGTAGCCTGGGTATCACGGACATAATCGATAAGCTGGAGGAGTGACAGTTGAGATGGTACGGGCACATAAGACGGAGACCACCAGACCACATTGGAGCTTCATCGAAGTCATCCAGAGGAAGATCACAGAATTCCTGTATGACTCAATGCTCCAAAATATTACAGAGAAACAGGATGAAAGCGATACTCAGAATCGAAGGAGATATAACCTGAGAACGAGAAGAGCCGACCCCAACAGCCTACCTAAGCAATGAGTTGGGACTGTGCAAGGAAGATGAAGAAGAAGAAGGAGGTAAGTTTAAAGTATTCCATAAACACATACATGGAAATAAAAACACTTGTTTTTTAGTTCCACATTTAAATTTTTATGAGACGACAGAATTTTTTTATCGACTTAGGAAGGCATTACAAGCTCAATCGTTTCGCCTTATTCATATCATCTTGATAATGCACTCAAAAATTAAAATGTAGAACTAAAAAGCAAGTGTTTTTATTTCCATATGTGGATTGATTTAATTGGCTAAACAATTTTGAACATGATATACTCTGTTCTTCTTGTACCATCCAGTTGTGTGAATCACAAATAAAAATAAAATAAAATCAAATAGTGTCCTGAAAAATCTTCACAAATAAAATACGAATTAATTTAAGATTTGATTTAATTGAATATACAGAAAAGATACGTAGATATCAGTGTTCCCAAAAATAATATTTTATTTTAAACATTCTTGACTTGACGAGAAGGGTTTTGTACCTATCGAAATTATTCTATATTTCGAATTATTTACGATTTCATAAATATATTTCTTTGTGTAACAACTTCAAAGGTACTTTATAAGAACCCTATAATAAACGTTTAATTGTACTTTTGTACATAAATAAGGCGACTACGCTAGTGTAGAAGATTTTATTCTCATCTTAAACATTTCTTCTTGAATATTTGATATCAGATTGGTATTTTTGTAACTTTGTAGTACTCATTTAGATTGCTTTGTCCATATCAAGGTCTAAAGTAAGATAGCGAGACAGCGGTAACAAACGATCCAATGCAAAGTCACATACGTTCATTCGTCGCAGAGTTGGTTAACAATAACTTTTACTGCAATACTTTGCATATAACGGTTTAAAAAAAAAAATACAGAAATGTGACACAAAATTTAATCCCTTACGTCATACTGGTTTTCCTACTTGACTGTTGTCTATATTTCATTGAAAAACGCTAAAAATATGCTCACAAAAAAGTCAAATATAAAGTCAACATAATATAATATTTATTATTTTATCCCAACAGCAAAACCCTGGAGTCACATTTCAACTTCAAAAAATATCTCTAATGGATATTTCAAAGCCCCATAGCTCATTATCAAAATGAAACGCCGAGCTCAAAATATCAATTCGAGACAGTAAATTTAGGCTGTGCAAATTTTATGATAATATATAGATATCTTCTGTGTATAGTTTTCTGGGATATTCTTCCGTGCATATGTGACCTCACTGGCCGACGTTTTGGATCCCATTGCAGGGTCCATGATCAGGGCTGATGTGATGAGTGTGTGTTGAAGCGTAGGTTAAGTACTGCCATTGGTGCACATAAAGTGGAAATCAAATACTTAAAATACAAATACAAATATATAAAGATAAATATAATATCAAGGATATAACAAAGCAGAAGCACAAGGAATACATAATATAATAAAAATTTAAAAAATTATAAGTTTTTTTTTTTTGTTTCATATTTATTTACTTTTTTGATACTTATTACATAGACACAAATGCCAAACTGCATATGTATCTATGTAATAAGTATCAAATTAAGTAATAATATAGAGTGAATAATTTAATAAGAACGGCGTCCGTGCATTGCTTTTGATAACTTTACTATATCTGACAAACAATTACTTATTTTTATTGAATACATGATTATAAATTTTCATTCGTTTTTCCCCGTCTAAGTATATTTTTTATTAGGTTCATAGTTGAGAATATATGTATATGTAGAGCCAAAGATGTGAGAATACTAAAAGCTAGTTTTTTGTTTCAGGCAAACTATTCCATGTATCAAATAGGTATTATTGTTTCTATTTTGGGCAGTTGTTTTATAGCTGTCTACTTGTGTTCAGTAAAATTGGATTTTTTTCAGTCCAGTTGTCAAATACGGAGCTCAACTTCTAATTTTGACGCTGAAGTTCTGAATTTATAGCCGCAAACGTCTATGGAAAGAGTCGCATGCGGCTCGCGAGTCGCTTATTCCAACCCCTGCTGTACGGGAATAATAGAAAAAACATACAAAGTCCCAGAGGAATTCTCCGTTCTTTCCTGATAATATAATAATAAATTCCGTCGGTATGTTAGTCGTCAGTAGAAGCTAGGAAAGATTAAGTAGTGAATGGAACTACTATATTGAATTTTGTGAAACTTCTGAACAGGTACGAGGTTATGAAGGAAGACGCCAAATATTCGGCCGTATTCTGAAATAAGCAATACAGCTATCTTGTGTAAAAATCTATATCCATATAAATATGTATATTACATATCGTCATGATCGTAAAACAATGACGGATGTGCTAAAAATTCCATATTGACTTTTTTGGATCGTTAAAAAGTGAAAAAAATAAGCCATCTAATGGTTTATAATAAGTGTATTTTTACTCCCTTTATATTAACTCGTGGTGTCTGCTTGCTTGCTTGCCGTCGAAAAAACTTTGGATCGATTTTTGACCCTTTTTCCGTGATCCAATCGAGCTCAAACTTGGCAAGCAGACTCGTGGCGACGATCAAGAAGATCTACCAAATTTTCGTTAAAAAATAATAATAATTATAGTATAATTTTGGATTTTTCAAATTTTTAATAGTTTTTTCAAATTGGAATCATTACAAAAGTTTGATTGCCAGCAACGGCGGCCCGATAACCTCCCGGAATATTTTCTAAATTTGAATTACTCCGTCGGTATACATAATAGGTACTTCACTACACAAAACATGAAGTGTCTTATCAAAGCTCAAAACATCTGACATTTTAGAAATATATTAAATGACTGTAAGCTTAGTGTTATGTAATATGTTTTAATTCGTCTTTAATTGTTGTTATATTTTACAAAGAAAGGGAGTATAATAAAAACTTGGTTTTTATGGGTTACTTTTTTTCTCATTAATTTAACCGTCGTTATATGAAGTCGGTATAGCGACGGTTCTGATTTGCGGTCGTAGAACAATGCAGCGTGTATAAAAACGTCGTTGTACTGCGCTGACTACATTTGAGGTTTGAAAGGTATCAACTTTAAATAACTAACCCAAGTTTCAAAGGAAAATCTTTTGTAGTTATCGAGCTATGACATAAAGTGTCTTTGTGTAAATAAACTTCAAACTGCTCTCCTGCAAACTTGAGAAAAATCACATGCGTCGTTATTCTACGATTTTGACGATATATGGTACCTTTGTTGTCCTGTATCCATGGTATAATTTGTTTTTTTTTTCCTTTACAAACTGCCGAGCCCTGCCTTAGAGCAATGCTGCGAGAATGCAGTGAGCGATTGCGAAGATTACAGTCTTGTAAGGTGCTTTCGGGGGAGAAGTTTTTGGGTTGATATTAATTCTTAAAGCATATAAGCACAAAGTCGCCAATAATGACGGGAAACATCACTTCCCTGCATTATGGATGGAGAAATTTCTTTACATAATTGACAGCCGAGCTTGTTTTAGCACATGGAAAACAAAAACACACCTCAACCATAGTATTGTTACACTTCCACTAATAATTGATCACATGCGTGTTAGTCTTGTCAGGGACAAACATGCACTGTTAGCCTAATGAACCATCAGGGATCTACCAAAAGAGAGTGAGAGGGGGCGGGGTCTAGTGTTGTGAATGTAGTGGTGTAGTGTTGGTCCTGACGAAGAGATGGGTACGTCTCGAAACCGGTAGACCTAAAATCTGGTAGTGGTTTTAACAAAGTTAACTAACAATCTGTTATAATGTCTAACCACAAAGTTAATACTTTAAATATTAATAATATTAATGATAAAATAAACCTTCATAAAAAAAACGTACTGCGCGAGTCGCTCGCACTCGGCTTCCTTACAAGATACTTTTGCCAAGACACGCCCGTTTATGCACTGATTTACCTAAACTTTTGCAAAAGCACGCGGTAATTACTGCCCTTATTTTAACTCGTGGCGTCTGGTTGTCTGTCTACCCGACGAAAAAACTTTGGATCCAACCGAGCTGAAACTTTGCAAGTAGACTCGTTTCAACGATAAAAATGATCTATCAAATTTTCGTTAAAAAATAATCATTTTAGTATAATTATGGATTTTTAGAAATTGTAATGGTTTTTTAAAATTGGAAACAATACAAATGTTTGATTTCCTACCAACAGCGGCCTGACGACGTCACGGAATATTTAAAATTTGAATTACTCCGTTGGTATAATAGGTACTTCACTACGAATTACGAAAATTTATGACAATTGATTCACAGATGACAGCAAAATTCACAAATCACAAATCTATCAAAATCTTGATTAAATTGACTGATAAATGTTTTTAGAATTTAATCTTCAAAGTAGGAAGTGTCTTATCAAAGCTCAAAACTTCTGATATTTTAGAAATATATTAAATTACTGGAAGTTTGGTGTTATGTTATATGTTTTAATTCGTCTTTAATTGTTGTTATATTTTGCAAAGAAAGGGAGTATAATAAAAACATGTTTTCATGAGTTAGTTTTTTTTAAAACAAGATAATCATTGAACACTAGAAATATTTTAAATAACTAACCCATAAAAACCAAGTTTTATTATACTCCCTTTCTCATTTACTAGTTGAAACAGGTTTGGCGCTTAACCTATGCATTGGGCTCGATTCGGGCGACGCTACGAAAGGGATAAAAAATTTCGAAAAATCCAAAATTGTTATTTTATCAGTTTTCGTGTCTACCAGATGCATTGAAAATTTTTTATACAACTGAGTAAGTTGTATGAAACCATTGAAAATTAGAAAAATCCAAAATCATACTGTAATTAGTAATTTTTTTAACGAAAATTTGACAGATCCTCTTGATTGTCGCCACGGGTTCGCATGCAAAGTTTCAGCTCGATTGGACCACGGGAGAAGGGTTAAAAATCGATCCAAAGTTTTTGCGTCAAACAGACAGACGCCACGAGTTACTATAAAGGGAGTAAAAAAGTAACCCATAAAAATCAAGTTTTTATTATACTCCCTTTCTCATCTAATAGTGGAAACTGGTTTGGCGCTTAACCTACGCGTTGGGCTTCGGTCGAGCGACGCTACGAAATGGAGTAATAAAAAATCAGGTTCCGTGTCTACCAGACGCGTTGAAAAATCCAAAAATTAATTAATTTTTTTGACGAAAATTTGATAGATCTTCTTGATCATCGCCGCGAGTTTTCTCGCAAAGTTTCAGCTCGATTGGATAATGGGAAAAGGGTTAAAAATCGACCCAAAGTTTTTGCATCAAACAAGCAGACAGACGCCACGAGTCGGAGTGATTTGTGATGCGCTTTGCGGTGGTAAAAGATAAAATAGCTTATCCGAAATGAAACGTTATAAAATGCCTGAAGGTTGAAGAAGCGCGGGCCACCGGAGGAGATATTTTACAACGCCGTGTTGCCGCCGTCATTTGACTGGTTCAACAAATAAGATCGCCGTAATCAGGTCCGGAACACTGGTCCGGTCCCACGAATGGTTTTATGGCTCCATCAGCGGTCTGCGATGGTCAGGAGCCAATCCACCAACAAGTCCATACTCGGCGGAGTGCCATTTCCTCGTCAGTGCTCCCCGGCGTAAGGCGCATTTTCCCGCGAGACCGGCTTTTGACTTGCACCGTTGTCCAGCGGCCGCGGCACGCTTAATGATCAATGAATTATAAAATTCTAAGGCTAGGTACGCACTTTTTAAGATGTTGGGGCCGCACTGAAAATTATTGTGCGAGAAGAGTGAACCTCGTATTTTGAGAATGTGTACCAGAGCTAGCAGCAGACACTTGGCCGGTAGATTCCTGCCTATGTTATGAGTGTAAAATTTTCAAGCAACCATGACCTAATATAATTTGTTTTGCAATTTTTTTTTCAATATTTCTGACTTGTTTTTTGCAAAGAGTTGGACTATCATTTGAGTAACTTATTTCGATTAAGAAAAATTCGTTCGCTGTAATACAAGTCAAATAAAATTATAAAAACCTTTTTTTTTACAAGGTTTTTATCATTTTATTTAAGTTGTATTGAAGAAAATGAATTTTTCATGATCGATATAAGTTACTGCAATGATAGTTAATCTTTTTTCAAAAAATAAGAAAGCTTTGATATTGCATATCTCTATAACTATTGATATTAGGTCATAGTTGCTTGAACATTTTACACTCACAACATAGTCAGGAATCTACCGGCCAAGTTTCTGTTGCTAGCTTTGGTACACACTGTACACGATGTGTAGAAAATAGGTATCCGATTTTCTTCGGGCTCACGTTACAGGAAATCGCGACGAAGAACGGAATAACGCAGATCGAATTGCATTATCACTAGCGCAAGATCCATAGAAATTTACGAGACGAGTTCCGCAATCATGTCCTAAGGTTTTCACGGCCGTTCAGAATCTTATGTGTATAGTTTTCTGGGATATTCTGCCGTGTATATGTGACCTCTCTGGCCAACGTTTCGGATCCCATTGAATTCATTCATAAACATTAATAGGGATGACGGTCTTAAGTTAAAAACCTCGTGGTGTCCGGTGCTGCAGGATAAATCAAATCGACGATCTGCACAGACATCCGTTAGTAATACACAACACACTACATCAAGACACACACACCCTGCTTTCGACACGGTACTGCAATCCAGTATTTAACATAACACAAACTTGGAGACACCCTGACTTCGGCACGGTATTGCAAGGCAATACTTAACCTACACTTCAAAATACACTCATGGAACCTGCAATGGGATCCGAAACGTTGGCCAGAGAGGTCACATATACACGGCAGAATATCGCAGAAAAATATACACAGAAGTTCCGCAATCGTTGTTAAAAGTTTTTCGTAAAAAAAGTTTTAATTTAAGGCGTGTATTCACGAGCTTCACGACTGAACAAGACGAGCTCAGCCGCACGAGCCTGGCGCACCTGCCCGAGTATTGATAGCGCTTGTAATCGCCGATATCCTCGGAGCTCAAACCAAACAAAACTGGTCGACCTGCATAATGCGAGTCAATTAACCGAAATATGTAAATACGTAACAACAAGTCATCACGCCATATTCCCACAAAGAGAATTTCGCATCTTCCGCTGCATTCCTACATCTTCATTCACGGCCTTTTCGATGTCTATTCAGAATTTTAAAAGTTATAAAGAAGTTGATATGTATGGTCAGTTCTACCACAGTATACTCAGAATAGTAGTTTATCTCCGGCCTGTCGGCGAGTTATTAGCCTACTCTTGCGTTGACGCTAAGTGACGTTGTCACTTTATTTTTACTCCGTTTGAGATTCCGACGCGTAAGGTAGACACGAAACCCGAAAATTTCTGTAATTAGTATGCCTAGTTTCTGCACTTAAATTGCAAGAATGCTGATTAATATCAACGTAGACTTTTAAAAACTCACAGTCTTTGTGATAATCAACACACCTTTTTAGTCAAGCACCACAAACATAAAAAAAGGCATTCTTTCAAGAAGCGCATTTTTTTCTAAAGCGGCGGCTGCGAGCTCGAATGGCACCGAAGGCACGGCCCTTACTGCCGCCGCCTTGTGCCCCCATATTCTACGTCAATGTGTGCGTCACAGTGCGTGCGTACACGGCGCCGAGCACGCACGCACACATTCTAATGGGTAGCGGCCAGTTTGTATGAAGACGTATTACTGTTTTTAGTATACTGTGGTTCTACTTTACGGTGTTGAAGCATGGACGCTGAAGGTGAATACTCTAAATCGCCTAGAGGCGTTCGAAATGTGGATACATCGTAAAATGATAAGGATATCTTGGACTTTACATAGAGCAAATACAAACAGACAGTTACTCAACACAGTAAAGCTCCGTAAAATTTCATACTTTGGTCACATAATGAGAGGCGAAAAGTATTCCATCCTTCAGCTTGTCATGAAGGGAAGATTGAGGATCGCAGAGGGGTCGGAAGGAGACGGCATTCCTGGCTTGGAAACATCCGAGAGTGGACCGGGATAAGAAGCGTGGAAGAGCTGTTCCGCACTGCCCTGGACAGGGAAACTTTCTCCCAGATGGTCGCCGACATTGGGAGGACCCGACAGGGCACATGAAGAAGAATAAAGAAGTTTTTATAGATATATAGATTTATTTCACATTCATAGGAGACACTTTTTATAATGTTTACAAAATTAAATAAGCATGTTTCATCCTACGTGCGGAAAACCCTTCAGTGAAACTCCTGAGGAATAGAAGTAGTCGTTAATCTCATAGTCCATTGTACGCGTAGCATACGATGCACGTTTCTTTCTTTTCTTCTTAGGGTCCAACTTTCAACTTTATAGTGAGAGTGCCAGGAATTCAACCAGTTGCACTTTATTTCATTACAGAAAAATAAAGAAGTTCTTATAGATAGATAGATTTATTTCACATTCATAGGTGACAAATTTTTATAATGTTTACAAAATTATTGGCAATCTCAACTACACTTTTAATCGTCAATCGCGTTTTTTTGCATCATCTGGTATATAAAAGAGTTTTTCAGCCGATAAGTTATTTTGTAAAATATTTTTTATGTATAAAGCGCCCTTGGGGTGAGTTCTCACGAAAACGGCGCTGTATAAATCACTCAAAAATAAATAAACAATAAGATGTGGCCCAACATAACTCTGTAGCCTGAGTATTTTGGTTCTGAACATCTATCTGAGGCATGGATTTCCTACATTAAATATTTGAAATTTAAATTATTCCACCGCTTTGAACTCTGTACCGGATAATTTGAAACTTGCTTCTTGCAATACCCGAAGCTTCGTTGGCAAGCAGCACCGCAGGATATCATGTACATCCACCTCGGCTAAGGTCGAATCCAGCTTTTGTGGTATTACAAGACGCCAGAGGTTACGGAAGGAAGCTAAATATGACGAGGATAACAATGAGAGCCTCGTCACTGTTCAAACGGGCTACACGCAAGTACATCGAATAGGCTTTAGGCAGGGTCGGTGCTCCGTGATTAATCGGTTGGGCAGCAATATTTAAATTTACGAACAGTTTAAGAAAGAAGTCAGATCCTTGATTTTGGACAACGATGTGTTGTAACATTGCCCGCATGTCTCAAATGGTTTCTGTATAATAAAAAAAATACTAATTCTAAATGCTTTCTGCTTTTATACTTTAATTTAGCTTGTAAATACTCCTCCCATAAACTCGAGCTTTGGCTGATATTATGGGGAGTATAATGTCTGTAAAATGTTATAAGATAGAATCAATTTATTATAAAAAACATTATGTATCTACTTTATAAATAATTAACGTTTAGTGTAAAGATAGGGAAGAAATAAGGGAGCACGATAAGGTTTATATTTTAATTTATTGTATAAGTGTATATAAATTGTAATTCACAGGACGGCCACGAAAGACGTTACTAAAAATATTTCTGTGAAACAATTTAAAAAAATTTATGTTTCTTTGAAAATTGTTCCAGAACAAAGAATTCAAATATCCTCCTAATTAATGTAAAGTAACGTAAATGTAAAATCCTTTAAATAAGTTTCAACGATTGCCTTTGTGATTTGTGATACCATATATACATATTAAATTATATTAATATTACTTCTTACTTGTGTTGGTTTATATAGAGTTAGCTTCATTCAATATTAACTAATCTTTTATTCATTTAATCTGACTAAATGAATACAAAATTCTCAGCTCTATAATATCTAATTATTATATAAACGTTAAACACATGTTTATTTTAAATATATTTTTTTTTACAATTTTAAAATGTTGAGAACATTTGGAATTAAACAAAACATACCGAGACCAAATATCCTATCGGCAATTAACTAACGGATAGCCGTTCGTTAGTAAATATTACCAACGCTCATTTTAAAATCTGTCGACAGTGAATGGTACCCACCGCTTACCCAGGACCGTTCTAAGAGTAAAAGCTTCCATATCGGTCCTACTCAATCGTCTCCAGGTTGACATTTTTTTCTACTAACAAGCAGGACCGTGCTGCTCCGCCCCGCTAGATCAAAGCCATTCACTGTTCCATCCTATAGATACGTCTTTATTATCAATAAACTTAATACACATATAACAATAGCATATATGTCACCCAAATAGATACATATTATATATATATATATAATAATAATAATACGAAAACCAATGAAAATAGCAATCAAAGCAAAGAAAACAGTGTATAAAGAATAAAACATTGATACATATTTAAAAGAAGATGAATCTCACAGGAGGCAGCAGTGGATGGCTCAAGTCAGACTGACAACCCCATAGCTGGGAAAAGAAAACAAACAACACAAAAAGAAAACACAACGAAAATCCGACTAGGAAGGTACAGGACCGACAGATAATCACTCATTGCAAGAGCAACATATTAACGCAACATGAACAGAACATAATATTAACTAGAATTTCCCATCGAGTCACCCACACAAGAGTGAACTGTCTGAAGCATCCAAAGTTCCTCGCATGCTCCAAAGTTAGAAAATTGATATACATATTTAAAACTCTACGTAGCTTCATGAAGCTGTCTTTTAAAAATGGTATATTATGCACTTTGTCAAAGCATTATTAGCTACGCCATGTGTGCATGGGGTGGTGCGGCTCTAACTATATTAGACCCTTTAATAAAGTCTCAGAAATGGGTTATAGGGTAATGAATAAGAAACCATTTAGATATAATTCCGAAGACCTATTTATTTCACTTATACCTATTTCAAGTGCTTGATATAAGACAGCTATATACCAGTTCGATACTGAAATTATTTTATAAAAAAACACTTCATCATATTTCCACCTGAATCTAGAAATACCAGAAGCACAACATCGGGAAATGTTTTAGTGCCGAAAATGAAGACAAAATTTGGCCAACGCTTTTTCATGTTCTGTGCTCCAAGAATGTACAATATATTGCCATCGTACATTAAAGGTATAAAAGTGAAACATTCATTTAAACAGAAGTTAACAAAGTGGTTACTAAATGTAGGTAGACTTAAAAACGAAAGCAATGTGTCAAATGTGACAGCAGATTCTATTGTAAATCGTTTTTGTGTGTATTATAATTCAAATACCTTCTCTAAATATGATTTGATTTTTTTTCTATGTGATGTGAATTATATGTAATATGTTTTGATTTTATCTCTATCTGAAATGAATCTGTCAAGTGCACTTTATAATAATTATTACTACACACTTATTATACACTAATTATTAACTAAATTTCAAAAACAGTACAGGTAGTTGCTTTACAACAGACTAGTCTAGTTAAGCAACTATCTTTACCTTTTCTATGTAAAAAATAGTTTAGAATAAATAAAATAAAATAAAATTAAAATAAACAATTCTTTACGAGGACGTCATTATACGGTCGCCCTCCTTCATTCATCCGAAACTCAGTCAAACCTTCAAGCATATCTCCTTTCGCATCATTCATCTCGCATCTTTCGCAACAAAAATCTGTCGACAATCTCCTACAATAATTCCCGCGGTCCGGCAGACGCCACAGGCCTGGCAGACGCCCCTGTCTGGGAACACGGCAGCCGCGGGGCCCGCACTAATGACCCGCCACACGAGGTCCCAGGGACTTTTTACAGGCGCGGGAGCCTCCGAAGCGGCTGTGGAGACCGCGGAGGCCCGGGACCCTCCATGTACAGCGCTGTCCCTTCGCCATATTTCGCCGCGGCTGCGTTTTTGCGACAGAAATCGACGTGCGTTTTGAAATATGCCGGCCAAATCAGTGCCGTTAAAGCAAAATTTACCAAATAAACGAAATGTCGAAAATATTTTAAAATGTATATATATATATATACATACATGTACGTTCAGTGGAGTGCACAAATATTATTAATGTTTCAAATATTAATATAAAATGTTTGCTTGTACTCATTGGTCAAAATATTTAATAGGTTTTTATATGGCTTTTTAAAAATAAAGATGCGGACACGGAATACGTGTCACATCCTTATTGTTTTCAAATTTCAAATTAAGCTATACGCTTGAGGTTGAAAATAGGACTAACTTGCTGGTGTCCTGGAATGGGGCTCAAATCAGCGACCACTGGATCACTAAGCGAGAGACATAACCACTACATCAACAAGCTACTTAAGTTTACCTTAAGATTTTGCGACAGAAATCGATGTGCGTTTTGAATTATGCCAGCCAAATCAGTGCCATTAAACCAAAATTTACCAAATAAACGAAATGTCAAAAATATTTTATAATATATATAAATGTACGATCAGTGGGAGTGCACGGTGCAGTAGGAATGTTACAAATGAAGACCCCATGGCAAGAAGTTTTTAACTAACATTTAAGTCATTTTGAGGTAATTAGACATTTGTTTATGTTTTATTGCTAATTCATGATTAATTTTTATTGATTTATATCACTAAAATATCAAAAAAGTATTTACAAATTTAAAAAAAAGCATACTAATTTTATATAAAATATACTAAAAATATACTAATTTTCCCTAAAAAAATGTAGTTAACAACCATTTTTTCGCCTCTGGATCTCATTTTTAATAGAATAACACTTTTTTAAAATTGGTAAAACATGAACATCAAACCACCATTCAAAGGCTATCGGTTTTTACCATCCATTATCCAAAATTACAAAATACCTGGCATGTTAATTAATAATACAAAACATGGTACAGTTGCCGGCAAACTTCTTGAAATTCTTTGGCGCAGTGGGGGAATGCGCAGAAGACAAAATTTGGGTCTCGTTGGTGGAATGGTACATGCGCAAACTTCCCCCCACTAAAAATTTAAAGATGTTTGCCGGCTACTGTACGTACCATTTAAAATTATTGAAATATAATATATATAATTATAATAGTCTTCAAATAAAAACAAGTATATGATAGTACTGCCAGAGTAAAATTTATAATAACCATAAATTTTCCAATCAAATTAAAAGGCGTGTTAATTTCAGAATTATGGCATGAACATGTTATTATTGAAGATAACATGTTCTTGCCAATATTATTCCCGATTTAATTATATATATATAAATCGTCTTCGAAATATGTTGAAAATTTTTGCCGTATTACCTATATATAAAATATTTATTTATTTAGAAAATCTTGTTTAAAATACTTCTTTTATGGTGCAGTTATTTTTGTGGATTGGAGCTATTCAAAATAGTTCATTAAATACAGTTAAAAAAATTCAAAAATATTCAATATATTTTTTGATATAGGCATACAGTTGGTCACAGCATAACCTAAGTTTATACTCACTGCACGCCACTGCTACATACTTACCTTCGTAGTAATAAGTTCACAGACTTTACCTTGCACTTTATTTCTATCGTACGCGTATAGGGCCTGTAAGCTATCGTGTCCCGAAGTGACTGAGCACGCCAATTCGCTCCCATAACCCTTTTTAAATCTGACATCTGTTTTCATTCCCTACACTATTAATTTCCACTTGTTTCGTTTACTGTGGTATAATCACTTCCTGAGTATGATAAGTTTTCTTTGAAATAAGGAAGAAATTGAATACCCGATCTTGTTCAGTAATTATCACTTTATTTATAAACAATCCTCTGCGTGCGACCGTCAGTGCCCGAATGGCGTCGCCCGTTTCCCCCGCTTCCTACCGCATGCATTCATCTCTTTCACACTATCACTACGCACTCCTCATACACCACATTTACTTTTTGAGATATACGAGGATAAAATCCGATCGTTTTTAATGAACGCCAAAACCACTGCGAAAATGATCTTAAGATTACGACTTTACAAATAATGGTAGATATAAGCACGTAGAACCACATATTTAGATATACTGTTTTACATGCGCATTCAGGCCAAAAGTGGACCACCCAAAGCTCTAACAATCATTCCAATACTTGCGGTCGGGTACATTAGTTAATTTTATTGGAGCATCATTATATTTTTACCTTTGTAAATTTCGTGGTGGTGGAATACGTGTTTCATAAAATATTGAATCGTAAACTCGTTTAAAATGTTTAACAAGAAAAATACGTTTTTTTTGCGTAAGGAGTTGTAAATATGAAAGGCAGTATTGTACTTGGCTTGCGGTTTTGTTCTTCTAGGAAATAACAACCGTATTATTATTATTATTAATAACGTTGTGTCTATAAATTGTACATAAACGGGATCAATCTGATATAAAATAATAAAATCATGCGTAAAAAAGAGTAATATGTACATGATATAAAATATATTAAATATAGTTTGACGTGGGCTCGTTGGGGAATAATATCAGAAGTTGCATCTTTTTTCGACCAAAAAGAATATATGTTATGACTATCCCCAAATAAGCTTAATATTTTAAATATGTTTTACTGTCTTTCATATATTGACTCTATTGACAAAATCATCATCAGCTCTGATATTGGACCCTGCAATGCGATCCGAAACGTCGGCCAGAAAGATCGTTTAAACATGGCACAACACCCCAGAAGATTCTGAGTGGCCATGAAAACCTAATAATAATAATAATAATAATAATTGGATAACTTGTATAGCGCCGATTTCGCGAATACTCACCTCAAGGGCGCTTTACACAGAAAAATTATTACAATACAAGACAACTTACTGCTAGAAAAGAAAAAACTTATTTACTATTACTTATTCACTAGGAGGCATACAAGAAGTGGAATTAAAATTGAGTACTATAATAGTTTGTGAGCCCCTGAAAGAATTAGGTGCTTTCGCGGAGTGCACAATAGGAGTGGAAGACATTAGCTAGCGTTGTTATTATTGTTATTAGTCAGATTCTATAGGATTTTATAGGATTGTCTAAATAAATGCGTCTTAAGTTGTTTTTTGAACTGTGGTAAGCTGTCTGTTTGTCTCAGTTTATTAGGTAGTTTGTTCCATAACTTTGGTCCAGCCACCGCGAAAGCACGATCACCGAAATTAGTTTTGTGGACGCGATTTACTTCGATTTACTAAGAACTCTTTTTTTATTTATTTTTAATATTTTAGATCATACAACAAAGAGATGTGATCTGGAGAGAAATATTACATTTGCGTAGGTGAGGACTGCACAAATCTGGAATCGGTGGTAGAATTTAAGAGAAGTATCATGAAGAAGAAGATAAAGCCTGTGTGATTCAGTATGATGAATATAATACTGGAACAGGACAGCTCGGTAAGGCTCTGTCCTACTATTGTGGTAAATATTTTTTCGGTCGCGTAAGTTGTTCGAAAGAAATTTGTTTTAATTTATTCGTGAGTTATATTTCTGTTTTTTTTTTTTAAATAAAAATCTAAGTATCAATCTTGTATATTATTATTATGCTCAATGCGTGTTATGCTAAACAAAATTAATTAATGTTTTCACTAATGGCATCGCTATTGGAATATTAAGTTATTTAAATTTTCGTCGGGGATATGTACGAGCGCCTAGTAGGGGGCGTATATTATTTAAATGCATTATGTCTGTTTGATTCGCTTTGAGGGCGTCAAGTCAATCAGCGAACAGGTGCTGTCTTTCAAAATACAGGGTAATCCCTAAAACCGAGATGCTTAAGGTTCAAAACCTTTTTTGTCGGGTATTTAACAGGGTGAGAAGGCACAGCTTTAAGGGTAAGTACCTATGAGCCATCTTTGCTGGATAACTATTTTTGCGGCATATCGATTGATCTCGAAGCGTCGGATACGAGATAACTAAATATTTGTGTTATATATTAGGATATTACCTATCAAAATGCCGTTTTCTATTACTGTCTATTTTTCTATTACTACCCATCATCATCATCTTCATACCCCTGTTCTTGTAGGGTCGGGACCCTAAAGACTCGACAAGGTGCTTCCATATTTCTCTGTATTGCGCTGCTTCCGCATGAGTCAATCAGTCTAGACTTTTTTTGTCGTTCCTCCCAGTTTAATCTGGGGCGACCCACCGGCCGCCTTCCTTCCGGGGTTGCCAAGAGGATTTAGTATAGCTATGAAATTTCTTTTTCAAAATTAGTTTTTCATTTGTTTAAGCGCTGTTTGCTTTTTCCTTGATATCGCTGTCTGCGACTGAGGAAAAAATTAAAATTCACTTTTTTTTTTTCGTTGTGGTACTAATATTCCATAGACGGCACGCAATATCAACGATATGAATATTTTGAGTATGTCCAAATTTTTCAAAACAGTACTGGATTTCTGTCACAGGGACATCATTAATCAATCAAGACGAAATTGTATTTTTATGGGAAAGTAGGTATAGAAGTCTTTGGGTGTACATAGGGCTTCCGACCTATCGTAAGGCTGAAACATTGAAACACCCATGGAGAGAGCAGATTTCCTTAAGGCAAAACGTCTCCCACGACCGCTTAATGAGAGTGAACGCGATGGTTCGGAGTTCCTTCGTCACGGCATGAATAATAATAATATTTGGATCATTTGTATAGCGCCATTTTCAATTTCACTTCACACAAAACATCTTACTGACTAAAAACACTTATTTACTATTACATACATATTCACTAGATGACATGCGAAAAATGGAATTAACATTTAAAACTATAATAGTTGGGAGTGCTAGAAAGAATCAGGTATTTTCGCGTACGGGTGCATACTATGAGTGGGAAACATTACAAAGTGATGTAACGGTCTGATTCTATAGGTTTTTATATGATTGTCTAAACAAATGCGTCTTTAGTTGTTTTTTGAACTGTGGTAAGCTGTTTGTTTGTCTCAGTTTATTTGGTAGTTTGTTCCAGAAATTTGGTCCAGCCACCGCGAAAGCACGGTCACCGAAATTGGGTTTGTGGACGCGATTTACTTCAACTAACCTATTTTTATTAGATGTTGATGCTGAGCGAAAAGTTAGTTGTCTGTTATTTGCGGAAAATGGAATGCAGAAATCGGTAATGTATTGAAGGGCCATGTTGTGAATAGCCTTGAATATTGTTCGTTTGTTTTTTGTTTTTTTTGTTTATTTGTTTATTTTATTGTTTATTTACATTTGTTAATACAAGTTACTAATAACTGCCACACTAGATAAAAACCTGTTCTGTGGCAGTTATTCTCATATGATATTTATGTAATGTTAACAAATGATAATTAAAGAAAGTATAAGCATAAGAATGAAAGTAGATCAATAATAATAAAGTAAATCATATGAATACCTACATATAAAAGAAAAGAAAATATACATACAAAATTAAGATAAGAATTTAAGTAGTTACAAAAATAAATATTATATTAAAGTATACTTAAAATTATAAAAATCAGTTTTTGCCAATTCAGAGGTCAAGGGCAGATCTTCAGCATACCTTCTACCTGATTTTTTTATAAACTTAGTAATATGATGTTTAAAAGGTTTGTGTAGAGTTGTGTGAGGCATAACTTGTATTCAATCCTCTTAGGACATTTAAGCCAGTGAAGGTTTCGAAGATGGTATGAGATATGCGCAGACTTTGATACGCAGGTAATGAGTCTTGCAGCGGCATTAAATACCGTTTGTATTTTGTTTATTTCCTGTTTCGGGAGATGTGCGTAGATATAATTACAGTAGTCTAAGCGAGAGATAACGTATGCCTTTATTAATAATTTTGTTTCTTCTATTGGGATGCTTTTACGAATAGTTTTAATACGGCGTAAATGAGAGAAATCAGAGATTGGTGTGTTGTTAATTTGTTTACTAAGAGGTCCCTAGACGGGGGCACTCACGTGTTGCAACTGTGTGATCACTTAAGCCAGTACGATAGGTCGTATGTTCACCCAAAGACTTCTATACCTACTTTCCCATAAAAATACAACTTCGTCTCTGTGAGACATCTATAATGTATTGATTGATTAATGATGTCCCTGTGACAAAAATCCAGTACCTACTGTTCTGAAAAATTTGGACGTACTCAAAATATTCTCATCGTTGATATTGCGTACCATCTATGCAGTCAAAAATTGAAAACGACGATGGACAAGTTTGCTATGAAACAACCAAAAATCCACTTGTCAATTGCTGTAGTCCACGACAACACTCGAACGCACACTTCACAACGGACCATCTTAAAATCACGGGAGCTTTGAAAAACGCTTTTGAAGAATTCATCGATTCCCGTCCCCAAGATTCTAATAGCAAAGGCATCAATGAACTTTAATTTAAATTCCAAAAATATACTAAAAACCACGGCCAATACTTCAATTAATTTAATATATTATTTTTTAAAAAAAAACTTTTTAAATTTTTCTATACAAAACGGCAATTTCACAGGTAAGGACCTGATATTATCATTATTTTATACTCGACATCAACCATTTTCATTTAGCGGCAACTGTATTTAATCACGTAATTAAACTCGTCGTTGATTTAGCCACGTGGTAAAAATGTCCAGGGGCCAAACAAATGCTAGGAAGCTTTCTGCAAGCAAACCTTTATAAGCCCGATATTAAAAGCGATTCCTAGGACTTGGCTGCTGGCCCAACTGGAATGACGTACTTATCAGTCAGAAATTAAGACATTTGTTAAGGTGCAGGAGCTCATTCTTTATTCAGAGCAAGTTACAGATTTGGCTTAGTTAGAAAAAACTCATAGTAAGAGATTTCTACAAATTGATTACAGAATTTTTGATAGCAATATACTTTATCTGGGTAATGAAATTCTTCCGAATTACTAACATTACACTAGTATACGCCAGAAATATTAGTGTAATGTTAGTAATTCGGAAGAATTTCATTACCCAGATAAAGTAGGTATATTGCTATCCAAAATTCTGTAATCAATTTGTAGAAGTCTCATTAGTGACATTAGAATAATTAGCGACATCTGTGGGAATTTAGGGGAATGAAAATGCTTTGGTATAGGCCGCGTGGAAGGATGGTTACAATACACATGTAAAACGTGGCACATAATCTAAATATATATACAACTTACAAAAAATTAGTAGACATGGTATATTCTATCATGGGTGAAAATAGCGAACGTTACATTGTGTAAAGTGATCACTTATGCCAACCATACGATAGGTCGTAAGTCCTATGGACACCCAAAAAACTCTATATCTACTTTCCCATAAAAATACAGTTTCGTCTCTGTGAGATATCTATAATATATATTAAATGATGAATGATGTCTCTAAAAATGTCCTTAGGTTTTCACGGCCGTTCAGAATCTTCTGTGTATAGTTTTCTGCGATATTCTGCCGTGTATATGTGACCTCTCTGGCCAACGTTTCGGAACCCATTGCATCATGATGATGGACCCTGCAATGGGATCCGAAACGTTGGCCAGAGAGGTCACATATACACGGCAGAATATCTCAGAAAACTATACACAGAAGAATGATGTCTCTGTGACAAAAATCCAGCACTGTTCTGAAAGATTTGAACAACGTCAAAATATTCATAGTAAGAGTATCGATGTGACGTTTTCCGTGGATTTCTATTTTTCCCTGAAGACGCAAAAATAGGGGAGACTGCCTTTCCACGATACACAATTTTTTTATCCAAGATCGGACTATTCAGCCCTTCTGAACCGTCACCCGATGGTAATGACGACCTTTTTACTTTATTCCGAAAAATATTTACATTTCCCTCTATGGATATTTCACATCAAAAAGCTATTATTTGGAAAAAGTTGTAAATAAACTCATCCTGCACTGTCATAAATATTCCCCAGTTCTGTTCTAATGTTCTCGTATGCATGTGACAATATAATGGTGGTGTCGTGTTTCAGAATTTTTGTTCGCATTGAATTATTGATCAATCTCCACATTAAAAAATAAATCGCATAGCCGTTCGTGACGAAAGATAATATTAGTTTTTCCCCATTATTTTGCGGTGTATACACATTGGGGCAATTATGCACATCGTATGCTCGTAGATACATGGAACACATTGTATTTTGTCGTAGCAAGTTGCGATCAATACTTTGTAATTTTTGTACTATATATAATCATTAATTTATTGAAACCTTGTACTATAAGTAATCAAATATGGGGGCATACACTTTCAGTCCATTTTAAATCCCATTTACAATAATTTCGTTGTCTGTCTGCCCGTCCGTCCGCGTAACATTTTTTTTCAAAATATTTTTTTTGTCACAATTTTTTTCAAATTTTTTTTTTCAAAATTTTTTTTTTCAAAATTTTTTTTTTCAAAAATTTTTTTTTTCGAATTTTTTTTTACAATAAAATAAATACATACTTATTTCATAAGAAACGACATGTAAAAGTACCGTAATTTTTGACGGGTTACAGCTTGTAGGTACAAAATTATATAAAACACTTTTTTTTTGTTCCACTACTTCTACTCGAAATATACTTGTAGAAGGAAACGAATGTTTCTGAAACATACATTGATAGGTATACCTACTAGTGTCAAACAAAAGTAGTGGAAAAAACAATTTATTTATTTATTTATAATTATTTTACCAGACTATGGTAGTATTATTATAATAATTAATTCACGATTGTATTCCAATCGCATGTTTCTTCCCTTTTTGCAAGCTTTTATTTAGCCCCACTTGTTTGTCAAGCATAAATCTTGTAACCGAAAATCGCTCTGAATTTTGACAGAGAGACGTATTCCGGATGACAATACGATAATCATTCATTAGTATTATAAGTATTAAAAAATGTTTTTAATTGAAGAAAATTTAAAGCCGACACTTTGTTTTATCTTACATTGTACCTACTATTTTTAAGTTTGTGTAAATGAATGTTTGTAAAGTTTTAAATAGTGGATGAGTTTTAAAGTTCGATTGATTACAAGATTTAAAGTGGAGAAGACTAAAAAGTAGAAAATAATATTATATTAAAAATGAAAAAAATAAATTATAAAATATAACTATACTTAAGAGAAAATAAACTCTTTTAAACGCCATAATACTAAGAAATGGCTGCAGTATATCAATAGAATGGGACAATTTTTTTAAACCCCAATGATTGCTTGCAATCAATAAACTGTTTACATTCCCAACACTATGTAAAATTAAATAATAAATAAATAAATAAAATACTTAAAATTAGTTTTTATTTATTTAATTTATCCGGCCCTGCTATACCGCGCCGCGTCGCATGTCGCTGTGATGCTTATTCTATTATATTATAAAATAATAATAAAGTGAAAATAATGTGAATTTAATTACCATGTAACTAAACCTCCATTATTTATATAAAAAATAATTATTATCATGATTGGAGAACGATCAAAATTAAAGACCCGAAAGCTAAAATTTCATATATATACAGAATTATATTTTGTACTTTGAAATATGTTATGTCTATCGCGTAATTATTTAAATGCCGTGTGTAGTATTGTATTTTCTGAAAATAACTCTTAACTCAACTTTAATTTTGAAAATACTAAAGCATTCAGAGTACATAACGACAGATTACTCACATCGTCATGCACACTCGCCGCAGTTTCATCGAGAGCAAAATTAGAAGACTCTTCTGGGGTATTATGCCGTGTTTTTACGACTTTTCTGGCCGACCCATTGCAGGGTCCATCATCAGTTGGCCAACATTGATGTTGATCATTTTTAATGTGTTGACATCAGGACTCGTGATGGACCCTGCAATGGGATCCGAAACGTCGGCCAGAAAGGTCGTAAAAACACGGCATAATACCCCAAGACACAAACCAGAAGATTCTGAGTGACCGCGAAAACCTAAGAACATTCTTAAAACGAGAAGAAATCATTCGATTGTGTATGTGTGTCTAGATTTCTTTCCACCAATAATTTTGTGTAAATTTTGTAAAAGAAGTCCAAAGACCTCAAATAATATACAAACGTCATACAAACGTTATACAAACGTCGAGAAATAGGTGACTTGATGTACCTACTAAAAATTGTATCGGGCAACGTTGACTGTCCTGAACTATTAAATATACTAAAATTCCATGTTCCCTGTAGGTCTCGTAGACACAACCTAGTCTTTCACATTGATTTTATCTCATTCAACTATCGTCGTAATTCATATTTCTTGAGGGTATGCGATGCATTTAATAAACTGATAAGATTATTGGATATTGATCTGTTCGAATGCAGCTACACAAGATTAAGAAAAAATTTGAGTGCAGAATTTTTTTCTACTTAATAATTAAGTCTCTTTTTCTCTTGTTCATTCTTTTTATATTATTTTTAACATGCCTATGTTTTTCTGCTAATAATTAAGTCTCTTTTTCTTTTCAAGTTTGTGTTTACTGGGGTATTATGCCGTGTTGTTACGACCTTTCGGGCCGACGTTTCGGATCCCATTGCAGGGTCCATCATCAGGGCTGATGTGTTGTCTTGAATGTTGGTGTTGTGGTTAAGCATCGGCTTGCAATACCGAAGTCATGATGTGTTTTGTATTGTGTTGTATGTATGATTCATCTGTTGTCTGATCACTATCTCTGCGGAATCTGCGACGAGAATGACTTTGAAGCGCCGGATACCAAGATGTTTTTAATTTGAGACCATCATCTCTATTAATGTTTATAGGATGCTTGTAGATTTCTAGTGCTTCCTTGATAAGACGCGCATGGTGACTCTTAGGCTTTCCAAGGATTTTTTTCTCTTTTTCTTTTGTTTAAATTTTTAATTCTTTCTTTGTTATATAATTCTTAACACGTCTAAGTTTAATTCATAATATATTTATCATTACTAACATATTTCTAAATGTGGAGACCTGTATTTGGCCATCTATATTATATCAATGTTTTTTATGCTTCTTTGTTGTGTTGTTGGTCTTCCATGATTATTAAATAAATAAATAAATAATTAAGTCACTTAATACAAGAAATAGTGACTAAAGGGTATATACTTCTGTCGCAAGATCAAAACGGACACGGAGAGTATGTAAGAAGAAGATGAATTAATTTGACCTGCCACCAAAGAAAACACAGATGATTATTCCACTTATATGCAAAAGAGTACAAGCCCAAAAGATTTCTGGAACGACCAAACGAATGTTATTCGGGAACCTTGTGAATTGTTTCATAGTTATTTGGCAGGAAATACCAAATGCCAAAGCCGAGATATGCGAGGAATGTACACAAACGTACGCATACCGCAGCAACTCGAATGATTATCTTAGACAATCAGCATTAACTAGTTTTGTTTTGGTATTCAAATTCGTGGGGGTACAATACACGGACAATATTACGGCGGAATTTGACAGCGAGCTGGTTACGCAGTGTTTGACTAACGAAGATCTTTTGAAGCGTACCTTTCGCGGTCTTCGTACGAGCCATCTGTCGGACAAAATTCTCTTCACCCAGGGCTCGAAAAATGGTAGGTAATTTACTAAAGGAGAATGAGCGTTGATAATAATTATTTTTAAAATAAGACAAATGCTATAATAGATACACAATATTTATCCATTTATAAACTATATGAAACTTACTCAACGCCTGTTTTCGAAGCTTCGTTATAAATTAAGATATGTTTTGTATCTTTCATATTTTCTCTGGCATTTCATCGAAGATCTTTATTGCACTGTACATCATAGCTTTTTTCGATTTTGACTTCTTTCGAAATGGTAGTCTTAACGATTACAGCATTTATAATTATTATTTATTAAGACGAGAGAAAATTAGTATAGACAGAAGTAGAGAGGCGAAATCTACTGCACGAGAAGGCAAATATCTTAAATGGATCGTAGTAACCATAGAATAATGTTGATTATTACAAATGATAAAATAAATTTGTGGGCATCTCTGTCGTTTCCTTAAGACTTAAAAGATTCAAGATGTCTTTAATGAATGAAAATACTGGTAAAAATAGGAGTTCAATAAAATTGAAAATAATATTTCTGGCATATACTAGTGTAATGATAGAAATTCAGATGAATTCCATTAGACAAGATAAAGTATATAGCTAAAAAAACTCCAAAATCATTATAGATGTCTCGTTTAGCGACATCTGTGGTTATTCAAGGGGGAAGGTAAAAGCTTTGGTGCTAGCCGCTAGGGGGTCATTAGAGCTCACATGTGAAACGTGTCGCAAAAATTTAATGTATATACAACTTCCAAAAAATTAATAGACATGGTATTCTATCATGGGTGGAAATGGCGAACGTTACATATGTGTAAAATGATCACTTAAATCAACCGTACGATAGGTCGTAAGTCCTATGGCCACCCAAAAAAGACTTCTATACCTACTGTCCCTTGAAAAAATACAGTTTCGTCTCTGTGAGACATCTAATTATTATTGATGTCAATTAATTGATTGATAATAATGTCATTAATAATAACATTAATTGATTATTGATGTCCCTGTGACAAACAATTCAGTACTGTTCTGAAAAATTTGGACATACTCCAACATGAATTTTAATCACATTTTTTAAGTAAATTAACTAAAGGGTTTTTGAAAACATACCTGATAACTAAAACAAATAAAAAAGATCACTTAAAAAGATTGGTTCATAAGAAATATAATAATCGAAAAAATATAGTCTCCAACCCAAAATATTACAATAACACATATTAACCAATAAGACTATGGTGAAACCATATGTACAATGTTGTTATCTTATTAGTGAGAGAATATCAAAATAATATCATAACTCAAGAAACGAAAACATCACGATATTTAGACGAACAGTTTTTCGCTATCTCGATTTTATGCTATCCACCCTTGCTTGCTTACCCTTAATTTATTGTCCTTGTGATCACGAGCTTCTCGAGCTATCGTGTCTTCTTACAGCCGTTCCAAAGAATGAAAAAATCCTTCTTCTGCATGTTGTCGAAAGTCCATCGTTAATTACTAACTCCTAATAGTAGATGGATGCCGGGTCACTTTTTTGTCTGAGTAGTTATAAGTTTTAAATACGGTCCCGAAGAGTTATTGGGCTAATTTGGTTTGGTTGGCATTGAATTGAATTCAATTTGCACTAAGTGACATTTATATCGAAATAAGAGGGTTTGAATAGCCATCGAAGAGGGGAAGATATCAATGTTTTACGCAGGGACCTAAATATAAATATATTAAAAATGGTCAAAGGATGTAGAAATATACAGTCGAGAATAGACAGACTAACTAACTAACTAACTTACCATCACGCCGTTTGGGTAGGCAGATAGGATAGAGCGCCATACTCTTCTGTCCTGACATACAACTTTCGCTTCATCTACCTTCATACATCTTCGCATGCAAGTTCGATGGTTGTTGAAGCTTCTAACGGGACCATCTTCCAGTATCTGGTTAATTTGGTCATGCCACGTCTTCCGTGGTCGCCCTCTCTTTCTGGCACCGCCAACACTTGCATTATATATCTTTCTTACCATTCTTTCCTCATTCATTCGCTCAACATGCCAAAACCACCTGAGCACCAGGCGCGGTCGCTTCATACATGCTTTGGATGCTCCGCATCCCTTGTGTTCTAGAGTCAAAAAGCTTTAGACTTTTTGTTTTTAGCCGAATACAGCACTGCAGAAAATATATTAGTTGAGTATTTTAGAAAACAGTCGTAACACATACTACGACAAGGCGCGCGTACAAAGCGACTCGAAATACATATACATTCTCAACATTGAACATCTATGAATCACATAAACACAGCCACCAGCAGCGATGGAATCTGTAACGAATTCCGTATCCACCCAGAGTTCAAAAATTCGATTTTCGCGCATGCGCATTCATTTCTGTTCGTCGGGATCTTCGGATAGTGGATACGGACTTGAAAACAGCATCCAACGGAGTCACCCGAGGACAGCCGAACGTAGCCGAGGAGCCATGGTTGAAGGGCCGAGACATATTACGAAACGAGCGGATTGTTTTGAGGATTTTGTATTTGGTGGGTGGAAATGGTGAATTTGAATACTTGAAACCGAATTATTGAAACATTGAGTGTCGTTCAATTATCTGTTTAAATGATCATTTAAATTAAATTAGATTAAACGGTTTCACTCTTTCAAGAACTAGAAAAGGACACACGAGTGCTCTCGACAACATAATATTACCTTATCTTAACCACACTAGCAATTTTCCTCAGTGAATTTTCCACAATGAAAAGGACTAAAACGTACAACCGAAGCACACTAGGCAAAAACAGACTTTCTTCCCTTGCTATTATTTATATTAAGAAAACACTCCTGCTGTTTTTAAAAGAGAAGACAAAATTTCACAACGATTTTATAAAGAAAGAGCGTCGAATCGAGCTTGAGTTTAAATAAATGAAAACTCGGGTATGTAATGGATTTTTTAAAATAGGCACGAATGACGCATAAAATTGATTAGAAAATTGTTGAAGCATAGCTTAAAGGATTTATAAAGCTTATTTAACAGACTGTTTTTGTTACAAGTTGCATGAGCTAATCTATATTTGATGGTAGGTATAAACTTAGTATCCAGCATCCCTTCTATCAAAAGTCACCGACCGCCACTGCTGAGCACCCTATTTTTGTTCTATGTATTATGCTACGATCAGCTTTACATTCATTCCTAATATCTTCAATCTTTACTCTATCATACATGAATTTGCCACACATACGTCTAAGGGATCTCATCTCCATTGCATTCAATATACTTTCGTTCCTCTTCTGCTAGCTCCAGGATTCACTTCCATATGTTAGTGTCGGTACCAGAACTCCATTGTGTACCGCTAGTTTTGCCTTGGTAGTCATATATATATATAGAGACATAGTTTTTTATGCGTTTGATAGTATATATGTCAGTATGAGAAAAAAAAATCAAATAATCATCTACATTTTTAGTTTTAGCTGTTGGTTTTGTATAGCATGGCATTGGGATCATTAATTTAGAGTCCACAATATTAAAATATGCATCAAATGATAGTGGGCAATTTAAAAAATTCTTTACTTAATCCCGTGAGAGACGTTTAATCGTTTGAGCGTTTGCTGTAAAGGTTAATCCTTGAATTGTATAGACAGGCGTACACCTGCCGTTGTTTTCAAGAATTTTTACACAAATACCAAGCGCCGACGGTGAACGTGCCGCACGTCGTATGCCTGTCTTGCTTATTAGAAAATCATGTTAATGTTGTATAAGTTTTCGTAGTTACTGCATACATTTGATTCAGTGGTTACCAACTGATAACCAATAATCAACTAGATTTGAATTCTTAAAAGAAAATCATTAAATGTGATTTTGGATCGGTGCGGAAACTTTGTAAATTATCTGTATCAAATATTATTATCCAAACATATGTTATTTAGCCGTTGTATATTTTATTTTAATTTTTTACACTACAACAGGGAACAAGGTACAATTACTGCAGCGAAATACTTTTAATAATCATCCAGACTTGAGACAATCAATATATATAAATATATATAAAAAGAAACCCGTGTTTCCCTATCCGCCAAGTTTTCTCCACAACCAGCCAAAACCACCCACCGGTGGTTATGGTGGTGGATAGCCCTTGGTGTCACGTCGAAAATATGCGAGTTTGGTGGGGGTGGCTGAGCGTGGGTGGGAGTGGGTGCCGAAAATGTGCTTTCTAGCACATTGTTTTGCTATGGGAAGGCCGCAAATGCTTCAGATTGTTTCAAAATAGGCGCGCTGACTGTATCGGTGAATCTAGAAGGTTCCGGAAAAACCTGCTCTAGAAAGTTCTGGAAGGAGAAGGTTCTAGAAAATTCCCGAAAGTTCTATAAGGTTCTAAACTGAATGGCGGAATGTGTCGGTGTGTCTAGAAGGTTCCTGTACATTCGATAAATTTGTTGAAAGTTCTGGAAGGAAAATGTTCTAGAAGATTCGCGAAAGTTCTATGACGATCCAAACAGTGTATTAAAAATCTACGCGTGGGCACAGCTAGTAAACTATATGTATAATGACCTTAACAAGAATAGAACCCGAAACCCTGGAACCTGTATTTAAATTTGCATGGCAGTCGTATATAAACTTATACCATCTCTGTCTACAGTCAAATCAATCCTTTCGGAGATTAACAAAACTTTATAAGTAAACTTTTGAACAAAAAAAAAACAAAATAAGGTCGGTGGTTCGAGCCCCATTCCAGGACATTATCAAGTTAGCCCTATTCTCATAGCACAAGCGTTAATCTTATTTTGAGAATAGTAAGAATATTAATGCGACACACATTCCGTGCTTGCATCTCTATTTTAAAAAAATAAAGATTTTAATAAAAATCTACTATTTTTTAAAAATTTCTTTATAATTATAATTGTAGTAGTTTTTACGAGGCTTTTTCCATTTATCACATTTAACAGGGGAACACATTATTGGTTGTTTATAATTTTTCATTTGATAGCTAGTATTTTCGATTAAATGTGTTGACTAAGAGAGATATTGTTATTAAAATAGTAAAAATACCTGCAGGTTGTTGTTTTCATACGAGGTTTTGAATTTAGTGTGTGATGTGGTAATAAAGTGGTCCAAGCCCCACATAGAACCTATTACAGAACATCACATGTCAGTAAATAGTTTAAGCAAGAATATTATTGTAGAATTTTGATGTTTTAGAAGAATGCGCAATAGTCGATAAAATCGATATCACGAAAGGTGCGCATCATTTCGACTAGAACCAAAAAAAGCTCTCATGGTTCAATCTTGAGACATCCAAGTGACAAAATGACTTATTTTAAAAGATAAGTCATTTCGTCACTTTGTTAATAACTGTTAGTATCTATTTATAATACTGATAAGGAATAATAGTACTAAATGTCTCCAATGTAAATATGCATTCCGCAAAGAAACCTAATTTTTCCTGACCTTCCCAACTATAGTTTTAACCAGTTTTCATCCAGTGTATAAGTGATAGTAAATAAGTTAAAAATGTAAGTTATCCTCTAGTCAGTAAGCTGTTTTTTTTTAAATACATTTTAAAAAGTGACGTACATGAGTAATATTTTAGTTTGGTGTGTAAATAACACTATGGTTGTGGTGTGTAGTGGTATTTACATGCTAGTGTATTGGTTTAGTATAACAAACATTTATAAAAGACAAATGTCTGGAGGAAAAGAGAAGATCCCTATATTTTTACAGGGTACCAAAGGTAACTTCTAAAATTTGTTTTAGATCGGTGAAATGTCTTAAGATTGTATATAAAACATAGATAAAGGTACAGTGTTTTGTATATTAATATAAATTATTAGGTAATTTCTTTAACATTTTCTCAAATTCTCTTTTTTTTGTAATATGTATTTATTTGCTGAATTTAACTGGTCAAAAATTCAATCACCAATGTGTATAAGTCAATCAATTCAATCATTCCATTAAATTTCTAATAAAAAGATTGTACAACACTTGATTCGACAATTCGGTGACGTGAGGAGTTGACTGATTTTAAAGGACAATATATTTCGGGTCAAGGTCAAGCCGGGATAATAAATCAAAATTAGTCGCAATTCGGTAACTGCAAGGCTGTGTTCGATCATGATTGAAGACGGACTCTGATGCATGCACAGTAATCGTCCTTTAGGTCGGGCCTCAGTCGTATAATCCCTTAAGCAGCACCACTAAATAATTGACTATTAATCTGGCTTGATATTTCACGTGATGTTTGACTAATGAACGCCGTGTCCGACCAGCTACGCCCTAATGACGTCATCTATCAACACAGTGACAATACCGAGAATTGAGGAAATACCAAAACCACAAACGCCAAGCAGTCCATCTGCGAATGATTATACCATAATAAAAAAAACACATTTGAAGACCCCATCGCAAGAAGTTGTTAACTAACATTCAAGTCATTTTGAGATAATTAGACAATTGCATTTCGCCTTTGAAAAATATATTTTATTGCTAATTCAAGATTAATTTTTATTGATTTATGTCACTAAAATATCAAATGCATTTATGCACAAAAAAATACAAATATACTATTTTTCCCTAAAAAATGTAGTTAACAACCATTTTTTAGCCTCTGGAACTCATTTTTAATGGAATAACACCTTTTTATAATTGGTAAAACACAAAAATCAAACTACCCTTCAAAATCTATCCATTTTTACCATACATTATCCAAAATTACAAAACACCTGGCATGTTAATTAATAATACAAAATATGGTATGTACCATTTAAAATTATTGAAAAATAATATATAAATACATATTATAATAGTCTTCAAATAAAAACAAATATATGACAGTACTGCCAGAATAAAATTGATAGTAACCATAAATATTCCAATCAAATTAAAAGGCGTGTTAATTTCATAATGATGGTATGAACATGTTATTATTGAAGATAACATGTTCTTGCCATTAGTAACTGATTTGATTTTTATGAAAAAGTGTAGTTAACATGTTCATCCCTATGACTTGAACATGTTCCATTTATTTCCAATGGAAAGAGCATACAATATTTAGTTTAGACGGCTTATTAACTGATTTTTGACAAAAATGGTAGTTAACAACTTCTTGCCATGGGGTCTTCATTTCTTTACAAAATAATTAAGAAACGAATGTCGAAGTTGTAGTCAACAAAGTATTTGTATTTTTTCAATTGATTCAGCAACATTGCAGATTGACATTTTAAAAATATTGATTGTACCTACATATTATTTATATGTATCTACTTATATTATTTGATTAATTACACCTAATGTCTTTTTTTTTGTTTTTCTAAATTATTTGAAAAATTATTTTTAATTATTATTGCTGAAGTTCTTGATTACTCGCAATTACTGGAATTTTTTTTAGAATTGGGCTAGTAGTTAAATTTTATTGATTAATAACAATATTTTGTTTACTGTTACAATATGTTTAACCAATTTCTAATGATTCTAAAGTATTCAATTTTAGACCAAAATTATTTATGTGTAAATAGAAAGTCCTAAATTTTTATCAAAACCGTGATCATTTTCTAATAAACGATTTGAAAATTCAAAAAAACATGATTATTCTGACATCGCAAATGCTGTTTAAATCATGCTTTGAAATTTTGACCGGTTTTTCCAATATAAAGGGAAGATCCCTATATTTTTGCAGGGTACCAAAAGGTAACTATTAAAATTTGATTTGGATCGGTGAAATGTCATGAAATTGTATAGAGAACATACATGTGGATACAGGCTCAATAATTAATTAATTAATTAATTGTAATTAATCAAACAATATAAGTAGAATTATACAAATAATACAATCAATATTTTAAAAAAATATTTGAACTTCTTGAAACGTACCTGTGTGAAAATATTGTTCGTAATTTACATTAATGATATAGTGCAATTTCTTATTGTAATAGATCTGAGGAACGTATGTCGCGACGCCAGAAAGAGACAGAGAGAGAGAATGTATAAAAAGGCGCGTGAATGTCGAGTCGGTCTCTCTTTTACTACCATTGTTATCCAGACCGCATCTTACTGTATAAACGATTGTCTAAACCCTTATTGTTACCAAGTAAATACTTACGAGAACGAAGTCTTTACTGGAATCAACCTCATACCGAAACAAGAGTATAACACTTATATATTGTAAAATTCAATTATTCGCAGATTAAGCGCTAGTATACATATCAGGGGACAATCATATAGAAACCATGACCTTAATTAAATATCAATATGGCTAAAAATAAATAAATTGAAATTAAATATCAACAAAACAAATGTAATTATAATTTTTTTATCTTATTTGGAAAACTAATGTTAGACTAATGTATTCATTTATATAATGTATTTATCTAATTATCTTATTTGGAAAACTACTGCTAGACTAATGTATTAATTTATATAATGTATTTATCTAATTATCTTATTTGGAAAACTACTGTTAGACTAATGTATTAATTTATATAATATATTTATCCAATTTAACTTTTTATTGTATTAATTTAATTACAATATTTGAATTGTATCAATCTAATTTAAACTTTTATAATGTACTAATTTACTTGAACTTTAAATCATTAATTAATTATATATACTAATGAGTACCTATATTCGAATATTGTGTTTTAAAATGAAATATATAACTTGCCCTAAAACAGGCCAGCCTAGTTGGGTAGTTACATATTTTATCATATGATTGTATGATAAATTATTATTGTATAATTATATTTGTAATTTAATTTAATGTAATGTTATGTTAAATAAATAAATAA
Organism: Agrypnia vestita; assembly: GCA_016648135.1. Taxonomy (NCBI): domain Eukaryota; kingdom Metazoa; phylum Arthropoda; class Insecta; order Trichoptera; family Phryganeidae; genus Agrypnia; species Agrypnia vestita. Next base: position 62,202 of record JADDOH010009688.1, on the reverse strand, counting down.
TAATAATAATAAATAAATAAAAAAATAAAAAATAATGAACATCGGAAATAAGAGAATACCAGTTGCACCAACAATAATTATTGATGGGGAAGCAATTAAAGAAACAACTCATATAAAATACTTGAGAATAATTATAGACAGTAAATTAAATTTTTCATTGAACACTAATTATGTAACTCTTGGGAAGAATCAGAAGATATATTAAAACAGAATCGTGCAAAAATATATATAATGCAATAACAGTCCCCCACATCAATTACTGCAGCAATATATTATTTCTGCCCAATGAAGAAAAATTGAAAAAATTTACAATAGGTATTCCAAAATAAAGCAATAAGAAATATACTTAAAAGAAATCGATACACAAGAATCAAAGGGATGTTAGAAAGCTTACAAATAATGACATTTAGACAAATAATTCGATTTAACGTACTTCTATTTATATATAAAATTATTAATAGACACAATACCTTTGAATTATTATGAAAAAAAAAACAACATGAACAAAAACCATTGTACAAGAAGTAAATATGAAAAAAGATTATTTGACAAAAGACAAAAAGATCGCAAACTTCTATGATGTACAGTGGGATGAAATTGTGTATGAAACTACCAGGGGATATTAGGGATAAAAACAATATAAAGACTTTTAAGAAAAAATAAAAAAATACGTGAAAATTACTTTTGATTAAAAGTCTATATAATACTTATATATCTTATGCTGTATATATAAGAAAATATAAAAATTATTGTATTACCTACTTTAAGAATTAAAAAAAGTACTATATTTTTGGTTTGTACTTAAAATTTAGTACTAATCGTGCCAGACTCTATTCCTGATACCTCTTACATAATTATAATGTAATATGAATTTGGCCACCTGGAGTGGCTGGTGTAGTTACTATTACCTATATATGGATGGTAATTTATGCGTCTAATTTTGCAACCTGATTAAAGTTGCGACTGAAGTAAATTTAGTATTTTCGGAATATTATAATATTCCATGCAAAATGTTGCCCTATAATTATTGGAGTTCGCGGATGTTTTGTTATATATTATAAGGCTGCTGTTTTGCGCATCTGGTATATTTATGTGGGTGGTGAAAAGGTTTGGTGGACGTTGTGTCAATCTTTTCAGTCGTGTGTAATAAAAGATTGTATCATAAATATTGATATCATAGTGAATTGTGGTTCCTTTTCATCTTTACATTTCTTAACACTGAACACGTTCAGGTGAACGGATATTAAGGACATATTAGACAGCTTCAAAAGTGTTTGAATAGATATATAAAATGGATGAGTGGTTTCTTAAATATTTAAGGAGCCACCCATGGCTAATGAAGATGACCGTGTTAAAAAATGAAAGCATTTTTTTCAACAATTTGGAGTTGAATTTCAAAATTTTATCGAATTCTGCATTTTCCGTTCTCCATATTTTTATTTTTTTATTTTGTAGAGCCGAGAACATACATAAAAAAGTCAAAAGTGATGGTTTTCGAGAAAGAGGAAAGTAAGACAACGTGTGAAATTCTTGTAAGTAATGAATGTTTGGAACAGGTAGATGAGTTTGTGTACTTGGGATTTATGTTCGATAGAAGGGGGAATGTTGAGAAAGATATCGAAAGGAGAGTGACTGCGGGGAATAGGGTGAACGGTGCTTTGAACGCAATAGTTTATAATAGAAATATGTCTACCGAAGCAAAACTAGCGGTACATAATGGAATTCTGGTACCAACACTGATGTATGGAAGCGAAGCCTGGAGCTAGAAGAAGAGGAACGAAAATGGATTGAATGCAGTGGAGATGAGATCCCTCAGACGTATGTGTGGCAAATCAATTTACGATAGAGTAAAGAATACATATATAAGGAATGAATGTAAAGCTGATCGTAGCATAATTAATAGAAGAAAAAAGGGTCGCTCAGATGGTTTGGGCATGTTGAGCGAATGAATGAGGAAAGAATGGTAAGAAAGATATATAATGCAAATGTTGATGGCGCCAGAAAGAGAGGGCGACCGCGGAAGACGTGGCATGACTAGATCCACCAGATACTGGAATACGGTCCTGTTAGAAGCCTCAACAACCGGCGAGCTTGTATGCGAAGATGTATGAATGTGGATGAGGCGAGAGTTGTATGTCAGGACAGAAGAGTGTGGCGCTCTATCCTCTCTGCCTACCCCCACGGGGAATCGGCGTGATGGTAAGTAAGTGAGAACATACTGTCTCGAGGTCACCGCGACGGGGAACCAAACACTAAATCAAAAACCAAACACTAAATCAACTAAAACTTTTATTTATAAACATATATTGGACAAACTAAACTGGAACACTATTTCATAATTCGCAATAATGTTCCACACGTACGTTTTGGACCGTTTCTGTTGCACAGGTTCCCTTGTCTATTGTTATCGCATCTATGGTACGCAGTTCGCACATTTTTGTGATTTTGTCGCTGTCACGATAACACTGATTCGACGTGGGATGGCGATACCGCTTATATTTTCGTGTGTTCTGCTGATTTCTAGGTGTTTCCAATCTATTCCCAGACGTCTAGATAAATCTTAATTATGTGCAGTTCATCTCGTTTCTAACGTGTCGGGATAAAAAAAAAAAAAAAAAGTTTGCGAAAATGTGCGAACTTTTCATATTTAAAAAGTGCATCAATCATGTTAGCAAAAAGCAATTCGCCGCGAGTCAATCAACTTAACAAACCCCTAAATCCCCGCTGACGAGCGGAGGGATGACAGTTTAAAAAGTTTGTTAACATTATAAAGACCTCTCAGAGGGGCTGGCTTCCGCCATTTTCTTTTTATTTTCCTACAGCATTCCGGGCGGCGGATCATTAACTTCTCCAAATTCGGCTAAATCCAAGATAATGGTCCCACTGCATATACAACGAAAATGATTATTTCACTATATTATTGAATGTGCTAATAACAAAACGAAAGATAATTTACGTTTAAAAAGTAAGTATTAAATAAGATATAACACTTTAAAGTTTCGAAAAATGCACTGCATATTTTGACATTTTATAGGCAATATATGAGGTTAGGTTAGGTTATTAGGTTAGGTTATTAGGTTTGGTTTGTTTAATTTAGATTACGATTATTTTAGTTAGATAAAATTAAAAAGACATTAAATTATTTAGTGAAATACTTATTTTCATTGTATGAACAACGGGATCATAGTCTTGGATTATTCCCCAAATTCAGAGTACATTCCACGGAGAAAGGTAACCGAATAATGTTACCTATGCATGAATGAATTTCAACAAAGGTTTCCTATGAATATCTTTGTACAAACGTTACACAAGCATATTGATTTTTTCAGTCACTTCGTGTAACACATCTTTTTACGTGTCTTTGTTCATTTGCGAACATTGTCCAAATTTCGCAGCCTTGTGGAATGTTACTTACTTAATTTTAATCACTTCAGATTTTCTTTGTGGTATTATTTTTATGTTAAAGAATTAAAAGTATATCACAAATCATATTACTGTGAACATAATTGAGGATTTCCCATCACTCGTTTCAAAATAAATTGGAAACGTCCAAAAAACCTGTAGAACACACGGAAATATACGGGAATGTTCCGAAAATCAAAGATTATTTTTGACAGTTAGTGAAAACCACAGAAAAAGCGACAAATAACGAAATCAAAAAATTGGGTGAGTGGCAAACAATGCGAATAAATGTGTTCCACAGACAAAAGAATTTTCTAGTGCGATTGAATCAGTGAAAAACTAGTGAAAATTACTAATTACTTTACCAGTTTGTGTCTCTGTTTATAAAATAGAAGTTAGATTGGTTTTGAGTTATATAATTTCATTTCCCACGGCCGCTGTGATAAAAAAAACTATATAAATTGCTTAAAAAACTGTTGTGTATTCTGGCAGGCCTGGTTCTCTCTTAAGTACCCAGCACGCTGCAACGTGTACACAGCGATGTATGTGGTAGGTCAGTCGACATGATTATCTGAGTAATATATTGGTGATCATCTAAATCAACCTGTTTTTATTTAGTTCCTCACATAATCTGGTTCGAAAATGTAACAAAAACTGTATATAGAAAAAATAAATGTGACAAAAATGTAAATCGAAATTATTTAATTATTTTTTCAATGCCCTTATGGGCTTTTACAAAATATACAAAACATAAATTTAAAAAATCACGTAATACAGATATGCACTTAAAAAGATTCAAGTACATATCATATTTTTGTGTAAATGCAGTTAAAAAGATTCGAGTACATATAATAGATTTTTGTACATTCAAAAGAGAAGTTTAAACAGGAAAAAGAAAAATAGAATTTGAGACGTAAAGAATTGTTTCAATTTAGTCCTATACACAGTTATACTATCAGCAAAAATGTCGACTACCTCCGCATGTTCATTCCCTAATGAGTATTATTATTATTATTAATAATAATAATAATAATGTTAATATTGCCGGGAGTTGATTCCGCATCTATCTGTTTCCAGTAGACAGATAGTCTGACTAAGCTACATCGACTCGTATAGAATTCGACAATTTGCATCGACACATATTTTTTACGACATCACTCTTTTGCCAACGCAAGCCCTGTCTTACTGCCATAAGTGGACGGTTCTGCATCTTCTGCCTAGTCACGAACGCCGCTGCAGGATTTCCCCGTCCCGGCGGTTATCGTGTCCGGCATAATCTCACTTAACCTTGGCGACAGTTCGTTCTACGTTGGATTTTCTTCTCACCTATTCATTAGACCCACAGTTAGCTTAAGCGGATGTCTAGTATGCTGGATAGTAAAGCAACAATCGGTTATGTACACCTTGCCCGGTGTGTTGTTTTAAAATGAATGTAAATATAACTCTTCTTCTTCTTTTTTTTTCTTTTTTTTTTTTTTTTTCTTTTCTTTTAGTAGATCTGATGATCTGTGCTACAGAAAACTACTTCTTAGGATGACGAGGTCCAGCTATCCCTCCATCTCTTCGGTGGTCTTCCCGGTAGGCGTCGTCCAGAGGGGATTTCATTCGCTGCTGTATGCACAAGTCGGTCAATGTCCATTCTGGATACGTGATCCCGCCAGAATCTTCTTATGGATCTACTCCATCGTGCTATGTCCTCTATTTTGCAAGTTTTCTTTATTTCTTCATCCTTTATTTCAGTTGTTCGCGTCTCTATAGCATATTAAATATAACACTTTGATATAATAATTATTATTTTTAAAATTTCCGATTATTTTTGGTGGTTATCTATTATATTAATCTAATAAAATATACTGATCAATTTGAACCAAGATTTATTTTCTTCACCTACTAATTTCAGCTGGTAAAGGGCATCGACAGAGTCATTATTATTATTAAGATATGATAAATATTTTTTCATATAATATTTATAAAATAATCAAACGCTAAGCACATTAATGTACTATTTTATTGTAATAATAAAAAAATATACTTATAACCCATCTTCAATGGTTCACGGAAAGTAAGTAAAAAATAAACATGTACTTGTTGACTGATTGGGTGAATAACTTATTTTTTATAACCCTTGCTTAGTGCACTTGGCATATTTTTTTCAATTTTCCGTGACGTATACCTTAATAATTTTAATTCATTCACGTCATGCAATTGTTCGTTTTCTCTTATTATTATTTTGGTATCCAGGCCGATGTCAGGCGCCACCGTTTTGAAATAAGTGTATTAATACAATGCTGCTACGTGATAAACCTCGCGTAGACACGAAGACGTTGCAAAAAAATACTTGTTTCGTAGTAAAATTGCAAAACATGTGTTTCCATAAAAATGACATTGCGTGCTCTATAAATTACACCGAGGAACGAACATGAAGCCTCGTGTTGCTTTCCTGCTTAAACCTAGCTCACACGTTTCTCCCAGCTGCGTCTCGCACTGCCGAGCGAGCAGTCGTGTCGTGTCGTGTCCTGTCTTGTAGTCGGCGCCTATCCATCATAATACACCCATGGTCCTACTGCCGTCTACCTCGCCCACCGGTAGGTGCGACGGAGGCGTTTTTACGCTGTAAGGCAGAATTGCACAACCATACTCAGTAGGACGAGAAATATTAGGGAGTCTACGAGTTGGCGTAATCGTGGAAACCAAGAATAGAGTACGCATACGTTATCTTTCGCTTACACTACTGTAATGGTATCTACGCTCATCTCCCGAAACAGGAAATAAACAAATTACAGTCTACATTTAATGCCGCCGCAAGACTCATTACCGGCGTTTCAAAGTTTGCGCACATCTCACACCATCTTCAAAATCTTCACTGGCTTAAATGTCCAGAGAGGATTGAATATAAGCTTTGCCTTACAATATTTAAAGATATTCACAACATGGCCCCTCAATACATAACCGACTTCCGCATTCCTTCTCCGCAAATAACAGACAACTAACACTTTGCTCAGCATCAATATCTAATACAAATAGCTGAAGTAAATCGCGTCCACAAAACTAATTTCGGAGACCGTGGTTTCGCGGTGGCTGGACCAAAGTTATGGAACAAACTACATTATAAACTGAGACAAACGGACAGCTTACCACAGTTCAAAAAACAACTTAAGACGCATTTATTTAGACAATCCTCAACACTCCGCGAAAACACGTAATTCTTTCAGGTATTCCCAACTATTATAGTATTAAACTTTAATTCCATTTCTTGCATGCCACCTAGTGAATAAGTAATACTAAATAAGTTTTTTTTAGCAGTAAGTTGTTTTGTAAGAAATTTTCTGTGTAAAGCGCCCTTGAGATGAATATTCGCGAAAACGGCGCTATATAAATTATCCAAATATTATTATTTTTACGAATTGCGTATAATATACTACTATCTGCAAGTGTACCAAAGTGCTGGTTTACCACAGTATTTGCCACAGTATCAAATGGTTACTTGAATCTATAGTGCTCTGTAGCTGTAAACTAATGTACCTTGAGAAATAACACAACGGATGCTTGAAGAATTAATTACCGACCTTCAAAATGGCATGTCAAGTAGACAGAAGTGAGCTCTTTCGACATATTCTTCAAATCGAAAGAAGAATTTTTCGAGTCAAGATCAGATGTTTTTTATCGCAGAGGCATCAAAAATCTTGTAGAACGTTGGCAAAAGTTATAAATAATAAAGGAGAATAGGTACATTATTAACTAATTTGTTACAATTTTTTTTGGTGTATCCTCTTATTCTCTTCATTCGGAAAAAAATGGATACGACTACTTTTAACACCCGATAGATTAAGGATCACCTATAAAGTAGTATGAAGGAAGAAATCCCAACTTGCCTGGAGAATCTTCAGATGGTATGTGTGGCAAATAAGAGCAAAAGAAGCACAAGTAAGTAAGTAATGTAGTCACAGTACCTTTACACGGAAGATTATTATATATTCTTTAGCATAGTCTAAGGCTACAGTCGAAATACAGCTTAAATGCTTCTAGTAGGTCAAACGGTCAAAAACGGAACGAGAAAAGAGAAATGGTCACGCGTGGACTGCGCAAGCTATCTATTGAGCTGTGTTGGCAATTAATGGGAGGATTTAAATTGTCATGGCAACCATAGTTGTTTTTATTTTCCAATTCTATTTCATCATTTATTTACTCTGACAATCAACCACAAGTACACGCTTGTTTGGTTTGGTAATTTTTATTTTTATTTATTAAATTTATTTGGTAAATGTACTTTTTTGGTAAAAAAACTTAAGAGTGTATTCAATATAATACAATTAATACACTTACCCACTTTTAAATGAGAATTTATTCTTGTGTTTAAAAGTGGGGGCATTGTCATATATGTATATATCTATTGTTAATGTAATAGTTAGTGTAAGACATTATATTAAATAAGTAAGATATAGACAAAGAAATATTAGATTAAGTTTTAAAAATTAAGACATTAAATTAAGTAAGTCAGATATAAACAATACAAGAAGACAAAAATGTAAGACAAAAATTATTTAAATATTTTATGAAAATAACTTTCGTTTGTGATTAGAAAATAATTTTACGCTTGAAGATGCGAAACCATGAATAATACATAGATATGCAAGAAGTGAAGATAATATTTCTGTAAAAGCTAGTATTATAGAAGATATATAATTATCGATTCATTGTCGTCTGCAAGAATTGGGCGTTTTAATAACGACATCTTGGCGAACACAACATATTTTGCGAGGACTTTAAAATCTTATTAGATAGCGTTGATGATTGTCCACTGTACCATCGCGTGAGTTTGCTGGTTGGGTCTATATCAACATGAAATTGATCATAATTTTGTCAAAAAAATCATTTCGAATGAAGCGTACTTTTGGTGTGATTGTCAATAAGCAAAACTGTCATTTTTGGAGTGAAAGTAATCCACAGTAGATTCAAGCCGCATCCGCAAAAGATCACTGTGTGGTGTGGTTCTTGGCATGGTGGTATCATTGGACAATATTTTTTTTTCAAAATTACGCTGTAAACGCGGTTACAGCGAATGCTGAGCGATATCGATCGATGTTAACAGAATTGCTATGGCAAAAACTGTACGAATTTGATTTAAATTATACGTGCATGTTTTTCCTACAAGATGTCATTATTAATTTACTGAAAAAAAAGTTTGTTGAATGAATAATTTCGAGAAATTCATCTGTTAAACAGCCTCCAAGAAGTTGTGATTATTAATTTTGCTTCTTATTACTTTTTATGGGGTTATTTGAAATAAGTTTAATAAATAATTCAAACAAATCACAACATATTTATGATTCATTGATGATTCAAATTTAATATCTGCTGCATTCATGACATTAGGCTTAATTTATTTGATAAAGGCATCGAAAATTGGGTTCAACGAATTCACTCCTGTAAACAAAATAAAACGACAATATTTTTTATATTTAAAACATAATTTAATTGTTCGTAATTTAAATTAAAATAGTTTTTGGTTGTATTTTAAATTGATTTTCTTATATTAGGTCCTTACATATGAAATTGGCGTTTTGCCGTACTGGCAAATTTGATCTCAAATATCTTCTCTTTGGTTAGGAATTCCAAATCCAAATTTATATAGCTATTTACTCATGTATTTGTGTTTTGAAAATTATAATTCATTTGTTTTTTCCTCAATTGTTTTTTTCTTTGCGTCACTCAGTTTACAAAATGGAAAACTTGAAATATCGCGTTATTTACGAGTACGAGTTCCACCGTGGCACCAGTGCTGCAGAAACGGCTCGAAGGATTAATGATGTGTATGGCGACGGTGCCGCAAAAGAAAACACAGTGCATTTTTGGTTCCAACGTTTTCGTTCTGGAAATTTCGACCTGCAGAACAAGCCCCGTGGACGGCCGGAGACCAAAGTTGAATAATGAAGAATTGAAGGCTATTGTGGTATAATCGGAAGCGCTCATCGCAATGGCTGAACCCTGCCGAACCAGCCAAACCATACCCCAAGCGAAAATTGACTCCAAAAAAGTTACTTGTGAGCGTTTGATGGACTAGTGCTAGTGTCGTTCACAACAGCTTTCTTAAATCTGGCCAGACGATTACGGCAGATGTCTATTGTCAGCAACTGCAAACCATGATGGAAAAGCTAGCTGGCAAACAACCGAGGCTGGTTAATCGCTCTAGGCCACTGCTGCTTCATGATAACGCTAGACCACACACTGCACAATAGACGGCTACCAAATTAGAGGAGCTTCAATTGGAATGTCTAAGACATCCACCGTACTCTCCGGACCTTGCCCCAACAGATTACCATTTTTTTCGAAATTTGGATAACTTCTTGCAAAGGAAAAAATTCAACTCCGATGGGGCAGTCCAAACCGCCTTCAAAGATTTTATTGATTCCCGTCCGAATGGTTTTTTTAGTAAAGGGATCGATGAACTACCTATGAGATGGCAAAAGTGCATAGATAGCAATGGTAAATACTTTGATTAAATAAATATATTATAATAAAAAAAAATCGGCTTTATGTTCCTCCCATACTAAACGCCAATTTCATATGTAAGGACCTAATATTAATATATATTAAACAACACACTCTTTTTGTGAAGTTGCAATTTCAGTGTGAACAAAGCTCTCGCATGTAAGGTCGATATATCGACAGCAATGTACGAGGCCGGTGTAGCGTGATGGTAACGCACCTTTCCCGGATAGATAGGAGGTTCATGGTTCGAATGCCGTTCGCAGCCAAATATTTTTTCGTTGATTTGATTTTTTTAATTGATTAATACATTTGATTTTCTTTAATTTAATTTTAAAATCACATCGCTATTGAAAAACACTTTATACGGCGATAGAACAGATAAGTCACGAAAAAAACTAGAAAATGTTTAAATAAACCTACTTCTTCTTCATGTGCCCTGTCGGGTCCCCCCGACGTCGGCGATCATCTGGGAGAAAGTTTCCCTGTCCAGGGCAGTGCGGAACAGCTCTTCTACGCTTCTTATCCCGGTCCACTTTCGGATGTTTCCAAGCCAGGAATGCCGCCTCCTTCCGACCCCTCTGCGACCCTCAATCTTCCCCTTCATGACGAGCTGAAGGATGGAGTACTTTTCGCCTCTAATTATATGACCAAAGTATGAAATTTTACGGAGCTTTATTGTGTTGAGTAACTGTCTGTTTGTATTAGCTCTACGTAAAACTTCAATATTACTAGTCATGTCAGTCCAAGATATCCTTAGCATTTTACGATGTATCCACATTTCGAACGCCTCTAGGCGATTTAGAGTATTCACCTTCAGCGTCCATGCTTCAACACCGTAAAGTAGAACCACAGTATACTAACTGGCCGCTACCCATTAGAATGTGTGCGTGCGTGCTCGGCGCCGTGTACGCACGGACTGTGGTGCACACATTGACATAGAATATGGGGGCACAAGGCGACGGCAGTAAGGGTCGTGCCTTCGGTGCCATTCGCGCTCGCAGCCGCCGCTTTAAAGGTGTGTTGATTATCACAAAGACTGTGAGTTTTCAACACTGTAAAGTAGAACTGACCATACATAGCATTTCATCAACCTCTGTCTGAGCTTCAGGTAAACCTTAGTCAATGAATAATAATTAATGAATAAAAATTAATTAATAACAATTAATAATATTCAAATTAACCTTAGTCATTAAATATTTTATCCGGGGTGTTAAGTTATCATTTAAACTAGTGGTTATTGAGTTTATAGTCTATTCGCCGGGGTTGGCGATTTGACAGCTGAATTGCGCGACTGGTCCTGTGATTCCGGCCAGGATGTGTGCGTACACAGGTCTGCCGCGATGACCGGGCAGTCCTCCACACCACCGCGTGATGGGAATGCGAAATGGCTGATTGCTTCCTTCCTGCGATGCAATTACCTTCAAACAAGTTGACTGCAATCTCAGTCGGTAAAACAGAAACATGTACGGAATCGCGTACAAGTAAATTCACCAGCGTTGCCGGATGGGACTTTTACTCGATTTTCATAGACTATTTTTATTTACTTACTTATTTTATTTATTTTTTAATTTCGAAGATTATTTTTATACCGATGTTTCTTTATTTTACGTATTATATGTAGTATAAATATTTTATACTTGCCAAACATAAACTATTTAACTATTTATTATAAAGAGGAATGATTTGATTGTTTGTTTGCATTGAATAGGCTCCGAAACTACTGGACCGATTTTAAAAATTCTTTCACATTTAGAATTCTACATTATCCCTGATGAACATAGGCTATAGAATATTTTCAAAAATGTTGGGTATCTATATGAAAACTTCAATAATGTAACCCAACGTGTGAAAAAAATACCAAAATCCTTATATCGCGTATGCTGCGGAAATTTTTGACAATAGAGCAAAGTGATGTACTACAATTTTATAGAGAACATTAATATCTACAAAAAAGTCTGCAATACCATTTATCTAAGTATTACAGTTATGTTACAATAATTTATGTTAATATTAAATGGAAACATTGTTTTTTAGAGAACAGGGGAACTTTTGTTTTCCCTCACAACTTAACCCTTGCAACGCTGGGTACGACCAGCTAGTAAAATAATAAACAAAAATAGGCATTAAAACGTAATAAATACATGAAAAAAAAGTACGTTTAAGAAACATTTATACTAGAGTTAAAGTATTTATTCTTGCATAATTTAATTGTTAACAAAAGACGTTGATTTTTTTTTTAATTTCGTTCAATTAAACAAAAATACAAGTCGTTTTTCCATTCTTCTTGTAACAAACCATAACTTCTTGAAATGACCATCTTCTTGTTATTGCGACTTATTTACTATTATTTATACTTTTTGGAAGTATTTGTGTCAGTTCATATCTATATATTTCAGTGTTGGACGTACACAGATGTAACAAAAAAAAAATGAATAAAAAATACAGAAAAAAAAGCACAAATGTAATTTTTATAACGATATTCCTTAAGAATTCCAATCAAAATACTGATTTAAATCTTGAGATTTGAATGAGGCCAAATACTGCCCAGTTTTCCCCCTAGATTTATACTTTTTTGGGATGTAGAATTTTGGGATGATAATAAAATAAAGAAATGCGGCGGAAAGATTTATGTTGGGAATCACAGGAAAAGAAACGTGTGGATAACAGGGCATACATTAATGGAATATGACTAGGATGAAAAAAATGGTCGGGTGTGATTTTAGTTCACTTGTTTGTATTCTTTTTGGGGACAAATTGAACCAAAGTTAAAAAGGAAAGAAACGCACCAAAGAAGTGCTTTTTGTGTACTCTTTCTATTCTCTGGTGTGAGATCTTATGTCTCCCGGGTTCTCGAGTATCTCACTTGAAACGTAAAGTCTTTTGGATAGCCTAACTGCGGTGCTCTAATTATACTGATCAAACTATGAACTACAGTCGAGATACGGTAATATGCAATGGTTGAGATAGAAATCAAGCGGCTAGCTTGCTCTCTGGGGACGCGGGATCTAATCCCAGATTGGCCAGCTTTTTTAAACATTTTTTCACTTTTTAGTGAAGGCACTAACCATTTTATTTAAAAGAAGGCTTTAAAATAATCCGATCTCGTTGTGCTACACAAGATTCTCAGCGGAGATATCGATTCTCCTTCTCTATCTGTTATAAAGTTAAACCCCGTATAAGAAAGCCGGAGTTCTTTAGAATAAGCCAGCACACTAATAATGTTGGTTACTTTTCTCCCATCACAAGGTTGTGTCGCACATATGATATGTATTGTGCTGACCCTAACATTGATGCTGATATTCTTGCAGATACATTATCATCATTCAAAAACTCACTCATAAACAACATCCATTTTCTGAACGATGACCTGAACCTACAGATCCATTAAATCAATTATTTTTTAAATACTAATCGCACTACATTCAAACACTAAATATACAATAAAATGAAGAAAAATGATGTAAAACCCACCACAGACCCAGAAACGTTTTAATAGTAAGGGGTCCTATATACCTATATACCTTTCTCTTTTTTTATTAAAAATAGAGATGTGAACACGGAATACATGTCACATCAATATTTTTACTATTTTCAAACTAAGCTAAATACTTGTGCTATGAAAATAGGACTAAGATGCTGGTTTGGAGTAAGATTCGAACCCGCGATCTTTGCCTACCTAACCTAACCTAACTCCTAGACTACAAGACTATTCATAAGACCAACAAGCTACTCCAGATTTCAGGTTGGCATTGTTTTAATACTAAAGCGATTTCCTCGTACTTTACCAACCGATAGCACTAATTCGGCAAGTTGAGGAAACTGCACATTACTATCTCTGGGGTACATCAAACAAAAAAAATATATTTAAAATTAAATATCTTACTATAAAACAAAATATAAATGAATAAAAATATAAAAATATAAAATATTCAATTTGATAATATAACAAATAACATTATCAAAAGGATAGACAAGAGAAAATAAAATAACTAAATGCAGTGAATTATAAAAGAAAAAAGTTAACAAAGTGAAAAAATCAATAAAACGAAATTAAAAGGATACCGTATTAATAATATAAATAACGGAAGGTTGCATCGTGGAAACAGAAGTAAAAAAAAACAATGGACTCACAATCGGTCAATAGGAAGGAAGTGCGGAGTGCATAAGAAATCTATGGGCCGTCATACGCTATATAAGATAAAACACAATACGATAACAGGTGCCAAATTAAACTTAAATGGGCATTTTCATGCAAAATTCGTTTTAATACCAATCTTGTATATTAAAAGAGAATGAAAATGAAATAACACGCAATTTCTTGCTGCAGTGCCTACATTATTTTGCATTTCCGGCAAGTACTGGCTTAATTTGCATTTTATTTACTTAGATAAGCATCTTCGCAGTCTTCGCGAGGTATGTTCTAATAGCCGTGATTTCCTCAACACGAAATAAAACAAGAAGTCCGCGTTAACAACATTATCAACAGCCATAATGATTGAAGCCAATCAGATAATTATGGGAAGGAATCCTGCACATCCACGCCTGGAGTGAATAAATATCAAATTAAGGACATCAGATTAAATCAACAACTCCTTTATCGCGCAACAAGACCGACACACTTCTCGATAGATAGGTGTTGTTTGAAACGTATGCAGCACACGTAGAAAGTAAATCATTGAATATATTGTGTGATATAATTTTTTGAAAAAATGTTGGTTAGTATATAACCTTTTGAAAGATTTATAAGAATTATAAAAGAAGTAAATAAAAAATCTGACAAATATTCAGTCTCCGAAAAGTATGAGAAATGTTTCGAGTTCGAATTCTGTTTGCAATTGTATTTCTTTGGAAAAATGACGAAGTCAAAGAGCAGACGAACAAAGCAACGGTTATCTCCGGATGCTTAAGAGACACTGTATGAGCCAATAAGCATAGGCTAGTGGAAAGCAAAGTCAGAATATATAAAACATGCATAAGACCTATCATGACATACGGTATCGAAGCAAGAGCGGACACGGTGAGAACTAAACACCTCCTCAGAACTGCCTAGATGACGACTCTAAGACCCATTGCAGGTAAGACATTATAAGATGGAGCAGGCAGAGAAGGCGTTTCTGGAGGGACTATGTCGAGAGAATCGAGCAGACGAGACTTCCCAGAGCCGTGATGTGCGAGATTCCAGCGGCCGACCACCAGGGAGACCAGCAAAAAGATGGAGAGAGAACTGGACATCCTCGACACAAGACCAGGATTGACCTGTCAATACAGATCAAGGATGAAACAAAAGAAGATGAAAAAGGATTTGTACCTTTGATTTTTCTTCTAATATTTGTTAGGTTGGACTCAAAACATCGCTTTCTTTAAGTTCTTCAGCCAGTTTTTTTTATGTTTGCCTTCCCCGGCTTCTTCCGCTAACAATTTCTCTTTGAATGGTGAGATTCAGGATCAGATATTTTTCTGGACGTCGTTTTCTGATTTCTATTGTTTGAAAAGATTTATTCTTCTTTTCGCATTCAAATAACCTCTATGTGTCCAATCGAACCAGCTTACAGAAGTCGTCTGTAGATACGTACCTTAAAATCTTTTAGTTGCTTTAGCGTTGTATTAATAAGTGGTGTTCACGATTCCGTACAAAAGTACAGGGAATCCGTCGCATAATTTTATTTTCATTCGTAAGATTAAAAGTAAGGAACTGAAATATGAAAGTAAACTGAATGCGGCGCATGTATACAAAATCCGTGTTCGATAGAATGAGGAATTAACAAATTATATTCCAGAACACATTCTTATTAAGACGTTGCATTTTTTTCAGAACAAATTTCTGTGAAATTTAAAACCAAATTAATTAATCAATTAGAAAAACATACAGAAAAATCAAATCCACGAAAAAATATTTGGCTGCTACCGGAATTCGAACCACGGATCTCCTCCTATCCGGGGAAGGTGCGTTATTCGATTACGCTGAATATATCGACCTTATCTGTAAGTCTCATTTATTCCAAATCGCACAAGTGATTTATTTTATTGGATATTTTATAAAAATAATTCATAACTTCATAATTCACTGAAGAATATTGTTGTGAGTTGCGCCTACAGCGTAGATTAGTTAAAGGAGTCGCCATAATTTATTCATAGCCTAAGGATGTTGACCCTTGATAAGAAGGCTGTATTCTATCGGATGATGGTGTATTAAAAATAATAATTGAACGATTTCTGTAATAATGAATCATACTTATCCCACAGAGAGGAATAGAAATAGAGAAAACCAAGTTTATACAATATTTTGAGACCAGCGCAAAAAACATTACCCCGACCGTTAAGGAAACCTGCAGCTTTAGTCAAGTAAAACGACAAATATGTGCTTATTTATACTATAAAGCTCGTATTATATGGGATGGTTTGTTTTAATGTGTAGAAAACTAAATGCATTTATATCCTGTTAATGTCATAAGGTTTAATGCAATGCTCATAAGACTTGTTATGCGATAAAGGAGGGGATACGGATAATTAACCATATTCGATTTGGTATTTGAAGTAAAGTATATGGGAATAAAATAGGAATATTCAGAAATAAATGCATCCACTGAATAATAAGCAAAGCGAAAGCAGACATCTAACTGTAATTTGAATAATTTCCTTTCGTATCACAGTCGTTTTGTTCAGGGTCCTCTTCACATGTCCTGCCTCATTCCTTTTTTTTATTTCAAATATAATAGAAACCTGAAAAGGTTTATGGATACATGATTCAATATAGGAATATAATTTAGATATAAAATCATTTTTTATAATTGGCCGAGTTTTAGCATTTTTGTCACATCTGTTTTGAATTTATCACTAGTCAGTTGTTTGGTATGTTGTGGTAGTCATTGTATAGTTTTAATCCGTTGCAAATTAGTCGTGATTGTCCTGTTTTTATTTTGGCGTATATTATGTGATAGTTTTGAGCCGTTTTAGTGTTGTATTGGTGTTTTTCGTGAATTTTGTGTAATTTTATGTCTTCGTCTTGTATTTCGCCATTTGCTAGTTTGTGAATGATTTTAAGTGTTTCCATTTTTGTAATGCTTTCAATGTTTAATTGTCGTGTTATGCGGTATACAGTTTCAGTTGGTGTCAGGCATATCAGATCATAGACCATTTTTAGTATTTTGTTTTGCTGTCGTTGGAGTCTGTTTAGGTTAGTTTTGTTTCCAATTCCCCAGAAGGGTATCAAATATCCTATTCTACTCTTGACGAATGCCTGGTACATCAGAATTTTTACGGTCCTCGGTGTGATTTCGTGTATTTTACGGAATAGGCTGGTCAGTTTAGTCATTGAGTCAATTACTTTGTCTATTTGTGAGGTCCATTTGAGGTGTCTGTCTATGATTAGTCCTTAGTATTTAGTATTTTCTAGTTCAGTGAGTGTTTCGTTGGGTATTTTTATGTCCATTTTATGTCCACTTCTAAGCGTAACTTTGCTTTATTTTAAATTAATTTTCTCAGCACAATTAATTAACCTCATCATAATGTTTTATGTTTCAATAAAACTGGAAATTATTAACCCAGTTCTGGTTAGTACAAGTGACCGAGGTATATCTATCCATTTATAGAGTACATCCACTCTTCCCTTGTCACCTTCCTTCTGTGAAGGAAGGTGACAAGGGAAGAGTGGATGTGGGAAGGGAATCTCTTGTCTGATGAAACAAATGATGGTTACAAAATCTTTAACGCCATTCCAGTATATTACATTCCATAATCTGGTCATTCAAAAGTTTTTATACAATTTTTTTTGCACTCCTGTTTAAACTTCTTTATATTCACTGTGTTTTGAATTGTTTTTGTGATCCTTTCGAAAATTTTAAAACCTTTGTATATCAGACAATTTTGTGAAAGATTTTTCTTCTTCTTCTGAAGTCTTATGCAGTCGCCTTATTTTGTATTGTATAAATGAAAATCCTTATTTAATATTCAAGAACACATTCTTATTTGTGAAGCTGGAATTTTTCAAAACAAAGTTCTGTGAAATTTAAAACCAAATTAATTAAAGAAAAACACACAGAAAAATCTAATCAACCACTGATCTTCTCCATTCCGGGGCCGGCGCTTTGTCTTAAGCTATAGAAGCCTTGTATATTTCCCTGAATATATTCGGCTCATTATATTGATTTGTACATTTTTAGAGCAACCCGCTTTTTCTGATACGGGAGTTAATTTGGTTTTATCCTTATTTAATTTTATCCTGTTATCAAAGTATTTGGGTCTGCGTCTGATTTTAAATATTTGTACCAAAACATTACATTTTATTCTTTGATTTACTGTTTCTAATTTTAGGTCATTAAACCTTTTTGTTATTTTTGTTCTTCTGTTACATTTAAATATTATACAAATTGCTTTGTTTTGTAGTATATAAAGTTTCTTTAGAATTCCTTCATTGCTTATAAACAATATACTGGAACAATAATCAATGTTCGTGTAGCATGCGGATGTTTCGGTATGGATGAATAATGAAAAATAATAATTTTAATCGTTAAAATCACAAATATCTCGAATACGTAATGAGTTTCATAAAGCAGTGAACGAGTACTATAGATCGGGGCCCTAGAAGAAGAACAACACCATGGCTGAAGAACTTAGCCTCTGAAATCGTCTCAAAAAGCATGAGCTAAGTTATTTATTATAATGACTTTCTTGGGAGAATACAATCAGCTCTTCAAAGATTGTACGAATTTTAACTCCCGTGTATCGGTGGTGTAACGTAGGTCTACATGTCATAGAAAATATGAAATATCTACCTTATTTACAAAAACTAAAACGTATCATTTTTTTTAAACATCGAATAGACATTTTCACACCAAAATGACTAAATTTAACTATTACGAAAGTACGGATTTTTTAATTAAAAAATATTTATTCATTACTCTCGTATTTTCGATCAGTGTGTAAAAGAGAGCAGAATATTGCATGTCACAGTTAAATCGAGCAAGAAAGAGCGCGATAATACCACACATTTCATGTAGGACAGAGAAAACAATATTTAAAGAGCACGGTAGAGTCGCGTAACCCGTATTAGACAAAGAACGACTGCACGTTGAATTTAGTTGGTAATGATACGTCAGCGTGAGCGCACGCAAATTTAATATGCCATGATTTTATGATAATTTACTAAAATAATGCAAATATGGATGTTTACCTTACATAATTATATAAAGGGACCTTTAAAAAGTCTTATCTGTATTGAAAATATATATTTTTTACCACATATTAAAAACTATGTCGATTTTTAATCATGTAACACTGTGTTACACCACCGTTCCCGAAGGTATTTTAAGCACAGTTTTTTAAGAATTAAGATATACACGTTTTTGAATATAAATCGAGGATCATTTTTAAGTGACAGAAGAAACGTAAGCCATATGCTGACCCTGTAATAGTGGCTTTACCTGCAGTATCCGCCGGTGACAAGATTGATGTTCCGGAGAATCGAACGGGCGATATGATCTGTATAACAAGAATACACATGTTAAAGAATTATTATTGTGATTTTTTGCGCTCAAACCAGTCGACATTTTGTTAATAATGCGTTGAAAATAAATTGACATTCCTGAAGAATCTGACACGACGGGAATAATATAAAATTTGTACCATTTACAATAATACTTTTGTTTTTATCAGACTAAACATTGTTACTTTGAGAAATTGTTGATTGTTAAATGCCAGTTGAAAGTTATAGTTATATTTATATGTCTAAAATTGAAAATCTAAAATATAATTTATTTCTAAATAATCATTTTTTTTAAATTCAGCATTGGAAAATAGTTTTTTTTACGTTATATGTATATTTATTATACATATTGTCACGTGTCGTGGTTGCGGGAGGAATTAATGAAACGCTGGAATTTAATAACGGATTTATTAAATACTGATTAATCAATTAAACAATCGTACAAAGTCGCTTAACACTATTAAATGTCACTCTATTCTTTAAATTAACTATTTCGTAAATTTATCACTCGTAAATAGATAGGTACTTCTTAATCGCTTTAACATTTTATTCACTATTCACTAGAACAATCCATCCAATTTTAGCACGTATTATTTCCAGAATATTCGCTCCAATATCGCACAAGGGTAAGTACTTCAATTAATTATCTGTCGATTAGTTCACACGCCTGATGGTATCACTGTTGTCGCTTCGTGATTCGGCGCTAGAGCCGCGTAGTAGGAAACTTCAAATTAACAATGGCCCTCCGCGGCCTGGATCCGTTTATTTATACCCGATAACTTTGCGTTTTAGAACCTTCGGGAATCGTCTAGAAATATTTACTAGACTTTTATAATGTTTTTTCGCAAGTTCTCCTAACTTCCAGATGCTCCTGGAACTTTGGAGACGTCTCTCTAAAGCTGCTGATTACGCTAAGCTGTTCTGGAATCTTCGGTAATAATGTGAACATTTCAAACAACTGTCACTTGACACGAGTGCGTGATTCTTTTTAGCCTCGTTACAATATACATTTATTATGTTATCTGTCCATGTAATAACCCTTGTGGAGTTCTAGCCACCTGGATAGCGCCTTTCCACTTCTTCCAATCCATTGCTTTCTGTTTTCATCCCTCCTTCTTCCCTAGCTTCTCTAGATCAGCCATTGTCCATGGTTTGTACACAGTCGATTTAGTCTCGTATACAACTTTGATGGCTCTATCGCTGTTTGTTCAACACGTATGTCCTATCCAAGCTAATCGGCTAGATCTGATGGTGCTGGCTAACGAAAGGATGTTATGATATATGATATAGACAGAATTTCTGCATTGCTCCTATGTCCTCAGGTGCCTATTGAAACATCTGGCCTAGGTTCCAGTAAGGTCCTTAATACTTTATTTTTAAGCCAGAAGAGCCTACATTATTCTTTAAGGGTCGTCGTCCATGAATTCTCTCCATATTTTATTACTGGTTCGATAATAATATTGTAGACACGCAATTTAGTGTTTCTGCCCAGGAGTTTTGATATTAGAAACTTGCTCATGAAGGCTACAGCTTAGGCCTTTCTGCATACGGTTCTCAATTTCAACATGTAAATTATCTTTTCAATCCTTTCTATTATGTCACCATTGACCACCGTGTCATCTAATACAGTTTCTGTGGTTCTGTTACTTCTAGATGCGTACATTGGTCTTTTTCGTGTTGATTTAAGACCATTTTGTGATGATAATGCAGTTAATTTATTCTTCTTCTTTTCTTCATCAGCCTTCGTCTTTCCACTGCTGGATATAGGCCTCTTCCTTATTTTTCCATTCTTCCATGTTGTTGGCTAATTGCATCCATTTCTTTCCCCCCACAGCGACAATATCATCGGCCCATCTCTTTTGAGGTCTTCCGATGCCTCTTTTATTTTCCCAAAGTCTCCATTTCAGAACTCTGGGAGGCCATCTTGTAGTATCCTGTCTTGCAACGCGTCCCTTCCATTGCCATTTTAGCTTCGCTACACGATCCATGGTATCCACTACTCTAGTTCTTCGCCTAATTTTGTCGTTTCTAATTCTATCTCTTAGGCCTACTCCAAGCATGGATCTCTCCATGGATCGTTGCGTGCATTTAAGCTTTTCTACACTTTTATTTGTAAGGGCCATAATCTCCAATTCATACGTCATCACTGGCAGTATGCACGATTCAAAGGCTTTTCTTTTTAGGCTAATTGGGATTTCTTTGTTCTCGAAGATATGTTTGAGTTTGCCAAAAGCAGCCCAGCTCATTCCTTGGCAATTCTGGTGTTTGGTTCTCTTTATTCATTTTTATCTTGTGTCCTAGGTATATATATTCATCTACTTTTTCAATATTATTACCATTGATTGTGATGATTTTGTTCTCTGGACTCAAAATTAATTTATTACGTGTACTATT
Organism: Agrypnia vestita; assembly: GCA_016648135.1. Lineage (NCBI taxonomy): Eukaryota > Metazoa > Arthropoda > Insecta > Trichoptera > Phryganeidae > Agrypnia > Agrypnia vestita. The sequence goes on along the minus strand of JADDOH010009688.1, from coordinate 40,436 downwards.
GTATTATTCGGTATTTTACTTTCCGCAATACGAATTATAAATAATATTTCGGTAGGTTTTAGAATCTTTTACAAGAATAATAATATTTTTATGGGAATTTCGTTTGTAATGGTCCTCTCAGATCAGTATTTGTTAAAACACAATTCGAATAACCAACGTACAAATGCTTGATGTTCTCTATCAAAATTCAAAACGATCATATTTGTTACAAGGATAAGGAGGGCGGTCCCACCAGTGCTCGACCGGGACATTTCAAAATTACTAGAAAATTCGTCTACCAAAGAAAACTCCTGTTTATGGAATTTCAGATACCCGTGATTAATTTTGGGTTTTGGGTGATTAATTTAATAATAATAATAATAGCAAAGGATATTATTTCTCTTCTCTTATCGGTTTACTCATTAGAATTGCGACTTACATTGGACATTATATGTGGGAAGGTGGACATATTATGAAAGAACTAGCTGTGTCCACGCAGCTTCGCACGCATAGATTTTTAATACACTGTTTGGATCATCATAGAACTTTCGCGAACCTTCCAGAACTTTCAAGAAATTTATCGAATGTACAGGAACCTTCTAGACACACCGACACATTCCGCCACTCAGTTTAGAACCTTATAGAACTTTCGGGAATTTTCTAGAACCTTATCTTTCCAGAACTTTCTAGAGCAGGTTTTTCCGGAACCTTCTAGACTCACCAACACAGTCGGCGCGCCTATTTTGAAATAATCTGAAGCATTTGCGGCCTTCCCATAACAAAACAATGTGCTAGAAAGCACTTTTTTGTCACCCACTCCCACCCACGCACAGCCACCCCCACCAAACTCGCATATTTTCGATGTGACACCAAGGGCTACCCACCACCATAACCACCGGTGGGTGGTTGTGGCTGGTTGTGGAGAAAACTTCTCGGGTAGGGAAACACGGGTTTCTTTATATATATATATATTATATCATATAGATAGTATTATATATATTATTTCCTGCATATTGTGGAACCCATGTCTTTAGTACGGAATTCCTAACAAATAGAGGCTTTTTTTGACAGTTTTCTAATATCTATTGCCTCTATTTGTTAGAGATTCCATACTAAAGACACGGGTTCCACCATTGACGTATTATAATACAGACACGTTATTCCCACACTAGTCGACTTTCATATGTAGCAAGCATTGAAAGACAACAAATCACATAATCAAGTAATCACTTAAAAAACAGGAAATTTGAAGTCACGATGACTAAAATAACATACTCATTCTTACAATAGTGTACGATACTGTGTTCCTTTTTCCCCCGGGACTTTTTTTCAGTGTAGCATCGCGTCCGATCACAAAGAAGGTCCGTTTGATAACGAATGCAAGTAAGGCTTTTGAGTTTCCAAGATTTCACGCTTGTAACGTATCTACATTTTATTATATCATTGGGTTCCACCATATGCAGGAAAATAATTATTTTATAATTTTTTCGTATTGCTCTAGAAGAGCGGGTGACTTGGCGACTCTCTGACTTGGTGTGTACATCTGCTGAGGTATAGAGAGTTGATCAGCTTATCTCTAAACAAAATGCACAAAAGTATTTATTTATTTATTTGTTTACGCCCATTAGGTAGAGGCTTTTACATAAAGAATATAATATAAATTTCAATCAGCACATACATTAAACAATATCTGTATAGCACTAAAACATGAGTATAAAAATTAAAATATAAAGTAAAGAGCAGCAATGTGTATAGGCTTTTACATAAAAAATATAACATAAAATTAAAATGAATATACATTAAACAATATAAGTTAAAAGTAGCAAAATATAAAAGTATCAGGAATTGCACCAAAACATGAGTATAAAAATTAAAAATATAAAGTAAAGAGCAGCAATGCGAATAGGCTTTTACATAAAAATATACAGGGTTATTTGTAAAACATTAATAACCTCACAGGACTATATTCCTGCCTTGATTATGAGTCGAAAATGTTCAAGCTATTATGACCTATTATCAATAGTTAAGGAGATACGCGACATCAAAGTTTGCATTTTTTTTCAATATTTCTGACTTATTTTTTGTAAAACGTTGGACTATCATTACAGTAACTCATATCGATTACTAAAAATTCATTCGTTTCAATACAAGTTAAATAAAATGAATTCGAAGGTTTTTATTTTTTTATTTGACATGTATCAAAGGGAATGAATTTTTCATATTCGATATAAGTTACTGTAATGATATTCCAATGTTTTACAAAAAATAAGTCAGAAATATTGAAAAAAAATGCAAACTTTGATGTGGCGTATCTCCTGAACTATTGATATTAGATCATAATAGCTTGAACATTTTCGACTCATAATCAAGGCAGGAATATAGCCCTGCGAGGTTATTAATGTTTTACAAATAACCCTGTATATTGAACATATATTGCCTGAAAATAATAAAAAATAATCTTTAACAAATCCCCCGGAATCGATGGTCGAGTGCCGACGGAACACTCCGCATAGTTGTATCGGCATTCCGCCAATACCGAATAAATCATTTTTAATGATAAAAATCGTTTTAATGAAGCAATTTTTGTGAGTTTTTTGAAAAGCTTCGCCTGCGAGCGGCTCCCTGTAAGGAATGCCCGCGGCCCGCGGCAGGCTTGTCCGAATTAATACAAAAATTCATCGAAAAACGTGAGTCGTTTTATGAAATATGATCGGCCCGGATAATTCCATAACCGGTTATTTTCTTATATGTTGCTTAGACTAAGCTGGGGATGCGTACGAGCATCGCGCTTTGTTTACAGGCTAAAGTAGAGAGGATAGAACGCTGCTGAATTCTCTAAACCATTTTATACTGTACATACATTCTCGGCTTTTAATTCAGTCTGTCATTTAATTGGAATTGAAGGCAACAGGAATAGAGGGCGTCCGCAAAATACCTGGCACGATCAGTTACTACAAGTATTTGAGGAAGGCCCTGTTAAAAGCCGCAACAACCGTAGAACGTGTGATGATGTAAGAAGATGTAAGGATGTGGCCGAAGAAAAAATGGTATGCCAGGATAGGAGAGTGTGGCGTTCAATGCTCTCTGCCTACCCCTGCGGGGAAACGGCGTAATGGTTAGTTAGTTAGTTATTTAACTTTAGCAAACATGTAAGAGACTGAATTAGTACTGAATTTATTTCGTTATCTATATTTTTATTTATATGGAGACACAAATCAAATTAAAATATATGTATGTGGAATCTTGATTTTTAAATTACAGTCTTTTTTTTTACTCGTGGCGTCTGATTGCTTGCTTGCCGTCAACAAAAACTTTGGATCGATTTTTGATCCTTTTCCCGTGATCCAATCGAGCTGAAACTTTGCAAGTAGACTCGTGGCGACGATCAAGAAGATCTATCTAATTTTAGTAATAAAAATTTAAAAATTATTTTATAATTTAGGATTTTTAGAAATTTTAATGGTTTTTTCAAATTGGAATCATTACAAAAGTTTGCTTACTAGCAACGGCGGCCCGATAACGTCGCGGAATATTTTATAAATTTGAATTACTCCGTCGGTATACATAATAGGTACTTCACTACGAATTTAGAAAATCTGTATTGACTGACAAATGTTTTTAGAATTTAATCTTCAAAGCATGAAGTGTCTTATCAAAGCTCGAAACGTCTGACATTTTAGAAATATATTAAATTACTGTAAGTCTAGTGTTATGTTATATGTTTTAATTCGTCTTTAATTGGAGTATAATAAAAACATGGTTTTTATGGGTTAGTTTTTTGTGATATAAAAAATAAGGCATTTAATATAACGAATATTTATACAGGGGAGGGAGTACACTCCGATCTTACAAGCGAATCCAGTTCAACCATATACCTTTATTAGTTTTTATTTAAACGAGTAATTAACGAAGCCCACTAAAAATATTTGAAAGAAGAACCTTCCAGATAATCGCCGTGAAGATGATTACCATATGAGATTTTTAAAAATGCAGAGAAACATATTATGTGGGATATAAAAGTAAAGGAAACAATATCTAAAAAAAATATAAAACCTTTTGAATGCTGTCACCGAGGAATACTAATTTAGAATGTATTCAATTATAGATTTTATGTATCGATCCCATCCAAAATCATGTTTTCTATAAACTTATAGGCTAAATTTCTTATAAAATTTAGATTTTGATAATGATAGAACAAAACAAAAAAGATTTTTTGAAAATGTGCTGTAACCACCTAATATAAACAAAAAATATTCACCAACACATTAAAAAATTGTCACATTTAATATTTACCCAACCATATTTTCTGGGCTTTATTTTAAATTTTGATAGTTTGTACCTTCCTTATTTCCTGGCATTTAATTACACTGTACGATTGGTAGGTACATCGTTCTTCTTCTTCTTCTTCCTTGCACTGTCCCAAGTCATTGCCTAGGTAGGCTGTTGGGGTCGGCTCTTCTCGTTCTCAGGCTATATCTTCTTCGGTTCGCTTTCATCCAGGTTGTTTCTCTGTAATATTTTGGAGAATTGAGTCATCCAGGAGTTCTTTTTTTTAATCATTTTTTTTATTTAAAAAGTAATGGAAATCTAAGAGGTTTATGGGTAACTTTTTTACGTGATTCAATATAAGAAAATATAATATTATAATTTAGATACAAAGTCATTTTTTTATAGTTGGCCAAGTTTTAATATTTTTGTCACATCTGTTTTGAATTTATCAGTGGTCAGTTGTTTGGTCTGTTGTGGCAGGTCATTGTATAGTTTAAGCCCGTTGCAAATTAGTCGGGATTGTCCTGTTTTTGTTTTGGCGTGTGTTATGTGATAGTTTTTAGCCATTCTAGTGTTGTGTTGGTATTTTTCGTGAATTTTGTGTAATTTTATGTCTTTGTCTTGTATTTCGCCAATTGCTAGTCTGTGAATGATTTTTAATGTTTCGATTTTTGTAATGCTTTCGATGTTTAATTGTTGTGTTATACGGTATACAGTCTCAGTTGGTGTCCGGTATTTCAGATCAAAGAGCATTTTTAATATTTTGTTTTGCTGTCGTTGGAGTCTGTTTAGGTTAGTTTTGTTTCCGGTTCCCCAGAAGGGTATCAAATATCCTATTGTACTCTTGACGTATGCCTGTTACATCAGAATTTTTACGGTCTTTGGTGTGATTTCGTGTATTTTGTGGAATAGGCTGGTCAGTTTTGTCAGTGAGTCAATTATTTTATCTATTTGAAAGGTCCATTTGAGAAGTCTATGTTGAGTCCTAAGTATTTAGTATTTTCTAGTTCAGTAAGTGTTTCATTATGAATTTTTATGGTCTTTGGTCTTCCTCTGGATGACTGTCGATGAAGCTCCATAGATACTGCCTACTTTAGTGTGTGGTCTGGTGGTCTCCGTCTTCTGTGGCCATACCATCTCAACTGTCACTCCTCCAGCTTACTGTTTATGTCCGTGACACTCAGGTGAAAGCGTGAAATTTTAATTCTATCTTATAATGTACCTCCTGCCGACCACCTAAGTATTCGCATTTCTGCTGTTTCGAGTTGCCTAGAGTGGGAGTTGTACAATTGTACATAGTCCAGTATTCGAAGCCATCCATTATCGCGGGTCTAACAATAGTCTGGTGTACCTTTCCTTTAAGTATTGTTGGCATTTTCGGGTCACACAAGATTCCTGTTATGGATCTAAATTGCATCCATGCCACACTCATTCTATGGTCTATATCCGCTGCACATCCTCCGTCTCTGTGAATGAGTGAGCTCAGATACTTAAATGATTCGCAGTTTGCTCATGTTTCCCCATCCAGTTGAATCAAAGGAGTTACAGCATTTGTGTCTTCAAATGGCAAGTACAAATATTCAGTCCTTTTCCTGCTAATGTTTTGGCCATTATTTCTGCACCTTTACAGGCTATTCGGTTAGTAGGTACATCACTTAATTGAAAAAATACATCTGCTTTGTATGTAAATCTACAAATCCCAAGGTTACAAACCACGTATGGAAAAAGGAGCTGTAACTATTTTGGACCTAAATTATTTAATTGCATGCTTGATGAATTAAAACAATCTGGGCTAACCACAATTTACAACCCTAACATAAAATACAAAATAAAATAGTGGATCAGAAACAAGGGGAGAGATAAAATAGGCACACTTACACAAACACACTAACACACTATAACCTCATATATATGGTATATTTTCTATTATGTTACTTTAATCACTTTATTATGTTATGTTAATAAACAATACTAACCCAATACAAATAATTATTCTACTATGTTTTGTACCTACACACTATTGTAAAACAATGTCTGTCTCAACACAGATATTTCTAGTGAGACAGGTACAGTTCGACCAAAGTTTTATATTTGAATTAAATAGAAATAAACAAATAAAATAAATATGATTTATGATTATACACAAATATTTAATAAATGATATTGAATGATACGAGGCGGTTCTGGATTCGAACATGGGATTCTTGGCTTCATTACATGCAATATTTATCTTTTTTTCCAATAGCCGGGTACCCCGTACAGGTAGTGCCTACTCGGTGCGCGCCATCGTCAGATTTGGTTCGTGATACAATCCGGCCTGTCAAATAAAGTGATTTATCTCATCACTAAAATATCATTTATGCCCGCGTACCGAGCCGTTCTAATTATTTCTGCAAAACATGTGTCCTGCCCTTTTTACAAGTTCCGCAGTCGATCGTACCTTATTATTTACCGCGTTAATAGCGGCAACGTGATTCCTGGCGCGGCCAATTTTCAAAGAGGGGAATTTTTGACAGTTAGGGTATCTGCAGCTTGCTGGTAAACCATCGCGGGTCTCGTGTGACAATTTTTCATATATTAGGTCCTTACATATGAAATTGGCGTTTAGTATGGGAGGAACATAAAGCCGATTTTTTTTTATTATAATATATTTATTTAATCAAAGTATGTACCATTGCTATCTATGCACTTTTGCCATCTCATAGGTAGTTCATCGATCCCTTTACTAAAAAAACCATTCGGACGGGAATCAATAAAATCTTTGAAGGCGGTTTGGACTGCCCCATCGGAGTTGAATTTTTTCCTTTGCAAGAAGTTATCCAAATTTCGAAAAAAATGGTAATCTGTTGGGGCAAGGTCCGGAGAGTACGGTTGATGTCTTAGACATTCCAATTGAAGCTCCTCCAATTTGGTAGCCGTCTGTTGTGCAGTGTGTGGTCTTGCGTTATCATGAAGCAGCAGTGGCCTAGAGCGATTAACCAACCTCGGTTGTTTAGCAGCTAGCTTTTCCATCATGGTTTGCAGTTGCTGACAATAGACATCTGCCGTAATCGTCTGGCCAGATTTAAGAAAGCTGTAGTGAACGACACCAGCACTAGTTCACCAAACGCTCACAAGTACCTTTTTTGGAGTCAATTTTCGCTTGGGGCATGGTTTGGCTGGTTCGGCAGGGTTCAGCCATTGCGATGAGCACTTCCGATTATCGTACAGGATCCATTTTTCATCACAGGTAATGATTCGATTTAAAATCCCTTCATTATTGTGCCGGTTGAGTAATGCAACGCAGCAGTCAACGCGCGTTTGTTGATTTGCTTCACTCAATTCGTGAGGTACCCACCTTTCAAGCTTTTTCACCTTTCCAATTTGCTTCAAGTGGATTAAAACAGTTTTATCACTAACATCGCAGCCTGCAGCTAACTCGGATGTGGTTTGCGATGGATCCGCTTCCACAATAGCCTTCAATTCTTCATTATCAACTTTGGTCTCCGGCCGTCCACGGGGCTTGTTCTGCAGGTCGAAATTTCCAGAACGAAAACGTTGGAACCAAAAACGCACTGTGTTTTCTTTTGCGGCACCATCGCCATACACATCATTAATCCTTCGAGCCGTTTCTGCAGCACTGGTGCCACGGTGGAACTCGTACTCGTAAATAACGCGATATTTCAAGTTTTTCATTTTGTAAACTGAGTGACGCAAAGAAAAAAACAATTGAGGAAAAAACAAATGAATTATAATTTTCAAAACAAAAATACATGAGTAAATAGCTGTATAAATTTGGATTTGGATTTCCTAACCAAAGAAAAGATATTTGAGATCAAATTTGCCAGTACGGCAAAACGCCAATTTCATATGTAAGGACCTAATATTTAATAATTTAATAAATTTTTGGAGGTGGATGAGCCCTCCGGTTTTGGATACAGTTGAACTCAAAGGTCACCACTCCGTCTGTAGAGTCGGAGATCTCTGCTGCGGTTGATAATGTAAAAGTCGCGATGGTCTGACAGAATTTATTTGATTACAAAACACAAGTTATAAAGAATACAGTAGTGTACATAGGTTTCAATTGAAAGGCGCGAAGTCGAAGGTATGACGGCGAGGGCTTCCGCTGTATCCGAGAAGCCCCGCTGGAGTGAGATGATTTGTTCTGCGGGCGCGTGCTTATATAGTGATCCAGAACAAAGGAATCGGGGGTACTTAGCCTAGATCAGCAATGTGAGTTCATCCGCTCTTCATGCCCCTTGCTATACGTCGCCTTTGTACTCGGTCATTGGTCCGGCTTACATCGTCGCCTTGTTCATTGTGCTTAGCGCTTTCGCCGCGACCTCTGTATCGAGGGTAACGGTCTGCCGTGCTCGATGTCAGCATATGTGGTACCTCCTTACCCGTATATATGTGCGCGTCTGTGGCCACCACAAATTAATTAATCTCTGGATGCTTAAGAGACACTGTACGGGCCAATAAGCGTATGCTAGTGTAAAGCAAAATCAGAATATATAAAACATGCATAATACCTATCGTGACATACGGTATCGAAGCAAGAGAGGACACGGTGAGATATAAACACATCCTCAGAACTGCGTAGATGAAGACTCTAAGACCCATTGCGGGAAAGACCCTCAGAGACAGAGTACCCAATGCGGAAATCCGCAGAACCTGTGATATACAAGAAATTGTTAGATGGAGTAGGCAGAGAAGGCATTTTTGCAGGGACCATGTCGAGAGAATGGAGCAAACGAGACGAGCCGTTTTGCGCGGGAATCCAGAAGAGCGCCGACCACCAGGGAGACCACCAAAGAGGTGGAGAGAGAGAGCTGGACGTCCTCGTGACAAGACCAGGTCTGACCTGTCAACACAGATCAAGAATCTAACGAAAGAAGACGAAGAAGAAGAAGAACATAAAATATTTAAGATACGTGAATTACAGGTTAAGAATTCCAATCAAACACATCAACTATAATCAATTTCTTATTCAGACAGGTCTAATTAAACTTAGCGACAGATGCATTATTGCTGATCTCATGTACTATTTATACAAAATAATTCATTCTTATAACTTGGATTCCCCGGAACTCTTATCATCCATATCTTCTCACATACCAGCCAAAAATACCCGTTCACAAACATTCTTTCACTGCAACAAAAGCAACACTTCTCACCAAAAATACTCCACGATCAACAGACTTTCTATCCTAGGAAACGAGTTTGCACAAATTGCAGATATTCTCATCCGTGTCTCCTTAACGAACATTTTACCGTTAATTTACACTTCATAATTGTCTTTTCTTAATTTGGGATATATTTAGCAAAAAGATGTTTCTGTTTAAACATTCTGTCACAGAGTATAAAATTGTAAAGAGATGAACAAAACCCCGTTTTTATGAGAGGGGATTGGATCAGAGCAAAAGCATGTCCCTCTTGCGTCTATTTAAGTCACGTTTTACATGTGCATTGTTCTTGCATCAAATCATATGCATCAAATCCCATAGCAAACAAAAAAAACAACAATTATTTTAAAAGATACTGTTTTATAAATTTCATATGGATGTATGTATGTATATGTATACATTTACAAATGATCATACATGCTGATATATAATTACATATCTAATGACTAATATTATCTAGATATGTGTAAGATTTCGATTTTATTGTAATAAGTGTATCTAAGCCGTAGAAATAAAATAAAATAAATTAATAAAAAACAAATAATTATTTGATAATGAAAACGATTTCCCTCTCTAAGTATTATTATACAAACATAAATTTGCGCGCCACATATCAGAACGACGTAACGCTTCTAAATAAATTAATAAATAGTCTTTTTAATGATATTTTCGAGCTTTTCAAAACTTTACGAAATAAAGTGGAATCGAATCTCAGTGGCAGCTCAAAATTATTATCGAAAAAATTTTGACTTTTTCAATTTTTTATTGATGTGTTATAGGTCGACCACAATCGAAAGACCTTTCCCTAGCTTTGTCCGGTAAGAAGAAAGCGGGGGGAAAGTTGCCTGGCAAGTCCTATCACAAGCCTCAATATGATATTCCAAATAAATAAATATTTTTTAGTTTAAAAAGAGTTACTTACTTACTAGAAAAACATATTTTGTGTTCATTTTTTGCATCGTAACAACATACATATTTTTGCGCACATTCTTTTGATAAGAAAAGATTGGAGAAGATTCGTACCCGGCGATGCACGGGTTAAACAAAGGTTTGATTCGAACGGTATAGATTTACATCGAAAATATATCAGGGGGAGGGAAAGGGGTAAAAGAGAGAAATGTAGCCAATGTTACCTGCCGAGTCCTAAAGAATAAGTTTCCAAATTTTGAGACAGGTTGGTCAAACGGTACAGATTTGCATTGAAAATATATCAGGGGAGGGGAAGGGGTAAAAGAATAGGTAGAAAATGCCGCCTAAGTTACCCGTCGGGTCCTAAAGCATAAGTATCAAAAGTTTGAATCGAATCGGATAAATGGTATAGATTTGTATAGAGAACAGACAGACCAACAGACAGACAAACAAACAGACATTGAGTTTTATAGGTAGGTATAGATTATCTAAGAATACTCAACCTTAACATCAACACATACTCGTCGTGTACGAATCATTCTCATTCGCAAATCTGATTTTCGCACAGTCTGCATAATACTCTTCTCATTCGGATTACTTCAGCTCTAGCTTAGTCTATACGACATTTAATTTAATAGAAGGTTCCCAGCTTTAATTTAATCTGTATCCCGGTTAAGGCTATTTTACTCTTTCTAGTCTAATTCTATCTATAAAGGGTTATTTGGAAAACATTGATAACCTCGCAGGACTATATTTCTGCCTTGATTATGAGTCGAAAATGTTCAATCTATTATGACCTAATATCAACAGTTAAGAAGATATGCGACATCAAAGTTTGCATTTTTTTTTCAATATTTCTGACTTATTTTTTGTAAAACGTTGGACTATCATTACAGTAACTTATATAGAATATGAAAAATTAATTGCCTTTAATACAAGTCAAATAAAAAAATAAAAACCTTCAAATTCCAATTGGAATTATTAATATTTTTTACAGTGTTTTATAGGTGGATTCCTGCCTGGATTGTGAGTCGAAAGTGTTCAACCAACCTAATATCAATAGTTAAGGAGATATGCGACAGCAAATTTTGCATTTTTTTTTCAATATTTCTTACTATTTTTTTGCAAAACGTTGGACTATCATTGCATTAACTTATATCTAATATGAAATTCTTTCATTCAATTAAATACAAGTCAAATAAAGTGATAAAAACCTTCCAATTCCAATTGGAAAACAATTCAATTGGATTTTTTTTCTGTGTTTTTATTATTTTATTTAACTTTTATTGAAGCGAATGAATTTTTCATGATCGATTTAAGTTAAAGTAATGATACTTTCTTGGGTATTGTATTGATATTGTATGACAATGAGATATTGAATGATATTGTAATGATAAAAATTAATTCAGAAATATTGAAAAAAATGCAAACTTTGATATTGCATAACTCCAAAACTATTGATATTAGGTCATGGTTGCTTGAACATTTTCGACTTATAATCAAGGCAGGAATCTACCTGTGAAGTATTGTGGACTACCTCTATATATATATACATTAGATATTAGGTATATTGCGCTACTAAGTAGTTTCTAAATATTATTAATTTTTCTACCCGGTTATAAGTTTGAGTCCCTAGATGTGCGTTAAAATCTATTGTGCAATTTAAAGGTCCAGTAGAAGATCTTCAAGTACTATTGACATGATTGGTTTATGCATACGAAGCTTATGTCTTCAACTTAATGCAAAGTAGATAATCGAGGCAGGAATATACCTGTAAAGTATAGTGAACTAGCTCTGTCACACGCTGTAGGTTCATATGGTTTATAATGTTAAGCAAATAATTTTAAAACAGTAACCCATAAAAACCAAGCTTTTATTATACTCCCTTTCTTTGTAAAATATAACAAAAATTAAAAACGAATTAAAACATTTAACATAACACTAAACTTACAGTAATTTAATATATTTCTAAAATGTCAGATATTTTGAGCTTTGATAAGACACTTAATACTTTGAAAATTAAATTCTTAAAACATTCGTCGGTCAATTTAGATTTTCAACATTCGTAGTGAAGTACCTATTATGCATACCGACAGAGTAATTTAAATTTAGAAAATATTCCGCAACGTTTTCAAACTTTTCTAATGATTCCAATTTGAAAAAACCAATAAAATTTCTAAAAATCCGAAATTATACTATAATTATTAATTTTTTTTAACGAAAATTTGATAGATCTTCTTGATCGTCGCCACGAGTCTGCTTGCCAAGTTTCAGCTCGATTGGATCACGGGAAAAGGATCAAAAATCGATCCAAAGTTTTTGTTGACGGCAAGCAAGCAGACGCCACGAGTTAATATAAAGGGAGTAAAAAAAAAAAACGAGAAAAAAGACCGCTAACACGAAGAAGCAGGCAGTGATGATCTGAAATGATAATTTTTAATTTTCCTCCAACGACGTGTCGAACGTTGTTTGAAAAAGTGACGGCTTCGAAACACGTTTTGGCCTGTGTTATGAATTACCTTTTAACATGATTCAGTTACATGCGAATATTGTTACCTGGGGGGTTTTTAGCGGGGGATATTAATATCAAGCAGCGCGTGCCCTCGGCGCATACACGGCGTGAGACTTTTTGATTCTGCGTAAGTTGGCTCAAAAATTCGCAGCGCAGTAACCCGATATTATTTTTATATCTGTGTCAGATGTAATTTTTGAAATTCTTAGCCTTTTTACTCCCTTTATATTAACTCGTGGCGTCTGCTTGCCGGCTTGCCGTCAAAAAAAATTTGATCCTTTTCCCGTGATCCAATCGAGCTGAAATTTGGCAAGTAGACTCGTGGCGACGATCAAGAAGATGTATCCAAAAATTAATAATTATAGTATAATTTCGGATTTTTAGAAATTTTATTGGTTTTTTCAAATTGGAATCATTGGAAAAGTTTGATTAGCAACGGCGGCCCGATAACGTCGCGGAATATTTTCTAAATTTGAATTACTCCGTCGGTATACATAGTAGATACTTCACTACGAACGTCGAAAATCTAAATTGACTGACAAATGTTTTTAGAATTTAATCTTCAAAGCATGAAGTGTCCTATCAAAGCTCAAAACATCTGACATTTTAGAAATATATTAAATTACTGTAAGTTTAGTGTTATGTTATATGTTTTAATTCGTCGTTAATTGTTGTTATATTTTACAAAGAAAGGGAGTATAATAAAAACTTGGTTTTTAAAATTGTTTACAGTATTTGTGTTCTTGTTACAATTAGACAATTAAAATATTTAATATATGGATAAGAGTAATAATTAGTGAATCCAATATAAAATTTTAATCACGAGATTACCGGACTCACATGATAAGTCCCGTGATTATAAGATGCTCATTTATTTAATATTTACAACAAAAAAATCAGAATTAACGATCTCAATGAGTAGCTTGTTGGTCTTGTGGTTAGGACTCTCGCCTCGTGATCTAAATGTCGCTGGTTCGAATCTCATTCCAGACTAGCAAGTTGGTCCTATTTTCATAGCGCAAGCGGTTAGCTTAGTTTGAAAATAGTAATAATATTGATGTGACACGTATTCCGCGTTCGCATCTCTATTAAAAAAAAATATGTGTAATTTTTTATTATTGATTATCAAAATTCGTGATCCAACTTTGAAACCCCTTTGATGATTGAAATTTATTGAAAATATGAACTTCAAAGTTACCGGGTTATTAAATTATATCCGGAATTCATAAATATTCATTTTGGCAGGGATCCTTGGATGATTTGTTGTGCATTTCGCGAATGAGGTCCGTAACAAAGAATTAACCGGGTAGGTCCATCGTGTTGGTGACACTCTAAGGATCTGATTTCTTCCTGGGATCATACCTTTTCCAAGGTCTTTGTGCCTGGCAATATGAACAAAATATCTGAGGAAAAGGAGCTGTATAAGATAAGCGCTGCTAGATGTTAAATTTTTTATGATCGAGACATTTGTTCTATCGGCTATTGGCCATGTTTCAGCACTAAAGACAAAGATTGAAAAGACAAGAATTTGATCAGTTGTATGAACATGTATTTGCTTTCCGAATAACTGTAGCTTCAACCATGATTACAGAACCAACATAACTCTAGAACCAATCATATGCTCAATGTGTATCTTGAAATCGCCTTTATTGTAATCTTTGTACGTGGGTCTCTCGTCTCATAGGTTTGCCTATAAAGGAGAGTATTCACTAGTTGGTCTTTCTGTGCTGCTTACAAAATACCATAGAAAATAGCGAACAGCTCTTTCTGAGGTTAAAGGGCAGGACAGCCTTTATGCGAACTTTGAGGCGAGTCTTGGAACGTATCTCATTGAGCCGTACAGGATAGCGAAGGGAAAAACTACATTTCAAAATGAAGACTACAACACACACACGCTCACCAGTTTGAAGACTACAAAGTGTACACTACAATTGTAGTAAAAACTACATGAAGTGAAGTAATTGTAGTACTATTTTGGTAATATATTGTAAGTACTAATTAAAATTTGGCGAGCTAAAAAAATTTCTCCTAAGTAACATTTGGCGACCTAAAAAAAAATCATCAATCCATAGAGGAGGGGTGTTACAGTTTCCACAGATTTCTTCGTTTAGCTACATCAACTTCCCAAAAATTTCACGTAAAAAATGCACTATTTAACTCGATAACTTTAAAGTGTGTGTACTTTGTAGTGTTCACTTTGAAATGAAGTGTACTGTTTGAAGTTTATACTTTTAATAACTTTGGTGTTTGTAGTTTGTAGTGTGCACTACACTTCAAAACGTGCGAAGTATGCACTTCAATGTAATGTAGTACTACATTTTAGTAGTGAATACAGAGCGGACCCATCACTAGTACAGGATATAAGAACAGTGCACAACTCGCGGACGTGAGCTCAAGCGAGAGGGAATTGGTGGCCCCAAAGGGGGCCTTCCGTTGCCGTTGAAGGTGGATGTCGGCTCCTGGAAGGAATTATTCATGGGTTAGGATGAGAGCGGTGTATAGACAATGCTATTTTGGAAAAGTTTTTACTGTCAAATGTGTATATGTGTTGTACTAGGGAATATTTGCACTGACTTTATTGAATTATATCTAAATAAACTGAAGGACTCAATATAGAGATTTGATTTTTAACCTTTCCGAATTTTTGCCCCCCCCCCAGCATCCTTGGAGCAGACCATTGGAACGGTGTGAGATTCCGAACGTCGTGTTCTACTCACCTGGGGTAGTCTTGTTTTGGAATTTCATTTTGGTTCATTTTGGAAGGTTTTTGACATTAAAACACCACGCTTGCCAGACGGGTTGGTGAGTTTTAAATCAGCCGCCCTTAACATGGGAACAGACGCTGTTTGTAGCCGCCCATTATGGGTCAGACGCTACTACCTGTTGGTTTGCGAGAGGTCTACAAGATGGCCTCCCAGAGTTCTGAAATGGAGACCTTGGGAAAATAAAAGAGGTATCGGAAGACCTCAAAAGAGATGGGCCGATGATATTGTCGCTGTGGGGGGAAAGAAATGGCTTCAGTTAGCCAACAACAGGGAAGAATGGAAAAATAAGGAAGAGGCCTATATCCAGCAGTGGAAAGACGAAGGCTAATGAAGAAGAAACTGAAGGAAAGACTTGGAGGGTGACTTCGATGCGGTATCACGTCTCTGTCCCGTCTGCGACATTCATCCTTCAATAATAATTATAGAAGCGTGTACTAGAGGGCATTACCAACCCAAAAACAAGCAAGAGATGTATTCAAACAAATTTTGCGTACAATCGTCAATACATGAGTCCGGGTTGAGAATACATTGAAGATATTTTGGGTCGATTTGTAGTCGATAGAAATCGGTGTATGTGGTCTATTGTTAAAAATTAACAAAAAAATCCGAGATCCCACGAGCGAATTAGGCGACGTGCGTGTTGGTTGTGTTCAGCTGTCAATCATTCATTGTCACCACGATGTTCAGGTGCCCCGGTACAAGGGAATTCTTGTGTATTGACAAAAAACATTTTTTCATCAACTGTCACTCATACCTTTATCACGTACAATTTTCTGCATATTTGTACATACATGTCACAAGGAACGTTTAATGTATTTAATAAAATTGCATTCACATAATTCGAGTAGGTATATGATATATCATAAAATTAAATCCTTACAAATGATGTAACATTAGTTCAAGAAGCTTAAGATAAATATATACTCCCTTTGCACTCATATTTTCCATAATAAAGATTTGAAGTTAAACAGGTATCTTTATTTTTTCTTTATATCCTTCTATATTGCAACACTTCTCTGTCTCATATATTATAGCACCTCTTATATTACAGCACTTTGTATATGATAGCATTTCTTATATGTTCATGAAATTAAAAATTAGGGCCAAAAATCAAAAATATTTTATCAAAATGCAGAAATTTCATAAGTTAAAATAAAATAAAAAGACCTGGCACGATCAGATACAACAAGTGTTTGAGGATGGCCCCGTTAAAAGCCGCAACAACCGTAGAACTTGTATGAGAAGATGTATGAATGTGGCCGAAGCAAAAGTGGTGTGCTAGGATAGAAGAGTGTGGCGTTCAGTCCTCTCTGCCTACCCCTGCGGGGAAACGGCGTGATGGTTAGTTAGTTAGTTAGTAAGTTAAAATAAAATAATAATTAAATAGACACAAAATAATTTTGGTTATTATTTACAGATATTGACAGAAAACAACAACAATACTCATTAGTAAACGTGGTTATTTTGCTCGGATGTAAAAAAAATGATAAGTACCTACCTAGGAGAAAAAAAAAATCTTGATAAAAATTAGCTTCACAGAAATCATCTAATTTCCTATAGGGAAAGGGGTAACTAAAATGGGTTATAAATAAGTTTACCGTATTATGAGGTATATCTATTGAGAACGGTTTAGACAGTAGGCTGGGTCAAAATTAATGAAAATACTTATACGTGAGTTGAAATGATGACAAGGAAAGGTCTGATGTTTCGCAGGAAACCTGTTTTCATAGCGCGGGTCCTAGCCCCGGATTCAGGGTCAATACTTGGATGATTTAAAGGTTAAGGTAAGCATAATTTACTGTAAAAAATTACACTTTTAAGGCACACCTTAACCATTAAATTATTTAAGTATTGACTTTGAATTCAGGCCTAAGCCGTGCAATCCGAGATGATATGTTTTTATCAAATCAAACAAACTAAATGAAGCTAAGAACATATAGAAGCGTTGGTGTAGGTGTGAGTACCTCATGCCAGCTTCTTTATCTTCTCATTCTTCTTCTTCTTCTTTCAGTAGATCTGTTGATCAGTGCTACAGAAAACTACGCCTCCTGGGATGATGAGGTCCAGCTATCCCTCCATCTTTTCGGTGGTCTTCCCGGTAGGCGTCGTCCAGAGGGGATTTCATTCTCTGCGGTATGCACGAGTCTATCACTGTTCATTCTGGATCTACTTCATCGTGCTATGTTCTCTATTTTGCAAGTTTTCCTTATGTCTTCATTTCGGACACGGTCACGTACAGTTTTTCCAGTAATGGATCTCAGCACCTTCATTTCAGTTGTTCTGAGGAGTCCTTTGGTGCTGACAGTGTCAGCCCGCGGCTCTGACCGGTCCGAAGCCCGGATGAGAAAGGAGGAAGGTCACTAGGTTAGGCTAGCCAACTGCCTGGGGTAAAATAAAATAAAAAGTGCTAATAGTCCAGAAAACTCAGCTTTTATCATGATACCTATATCTCTGTATAAAACAAAACCAACCCTACTGCACATCTATGAAATTCCTTCAAAAATTATAATTTCACAAAAAATGAAATAGTATTTTAACACTAAACGAATGACTAATTAATAGCGGGTGATTTTACAATAATTCCGAATATTATTTCCAGATTAATACCGCGCCGGGTGAATTTTTTTGAACCCCTAATCACATTATATTATTACGGCGATACAAATAAATGTAAAAGTGAGCCGAATAATAATTAACTGTTTAGCATATTACCTGTACATAATTTCACAAAATTAATCTTCCAGATCGCGCAGGTATAAGCGGGCCCAACACGGCCGCAATAGCACAAACTATTTTAATTTCCCCGAGTATTCTTACATTCCATTTAACATTATTATAACACCGCGAGGGGGTAATATTTTCGCTCACGCCACGCCACTACCGAGCGAGGGGACCGCCTAAGATTCCATCTCGGTATAAAGTACAAATATTTACGTTCTACAGCGATACTATCGGCCCAATGTATTATGCGAGAATTTGTTGTTAGGCATTTTGCGTATCTCGAAAGTGTTATAAGTTCGATAATGAAAGTGGCATTTAATTCGGTGGCTGCGTTTTCGTACCAAACTACTTTGGTGCGGTGTGTATGTGTAAAAAATAAGCACAAGAAAATACGCGAAAACCAAAAATAAAAAAATTCTCGGTAGTGAGGCCTAGGGGTTAATTTCCGTCTCCCAGCTCTCAAAGTTTAAATTTTGTGTTTTATTTAATAAACATATGACCTGCCGTCATTTGCCAGAATATTTACGACTATTTAACATCACCACGCTACTTTCCGTCAATTGAACTGACAGCTGTGTTCGCTTCGAACTCCCAATTCTACCACGCTATTTCAAACTGTAATATAACAATCACTATTCTTACAAAAGAGTAAACTATGCCTTTACGCTTGATCACACTATTGCTTCGATTACTATCTTCCTGATCTCACGTTGAGATATGATACTGATAAAAAAATAATTCTCGATAGTGAGGGATGTGGGTTAATTTCCATCTCCCAGCTTTCAAAGTTTAAATTTTGTGTTTTATTTAATAAACATATGGTCATTTGTTTGTCGCCAGACTGTTTACGCCTATTTAAAAGTTGTTCGTTGCATATTATATATAACACATTTCACCGGGACGTACTCACGCTACTTTCCGTCAATTGGACTGACAGCTGTGTTCGCTTCGAACTCCAAATTATACCACGCTATTTCAAACTGTAATAAAATAATCACTATTCTTACAAAATAGTTAACTATGCCTTTATGCTTGATCACACTATTTCTTCGATTACTATCTTCCTGATCTCACATTGAGATGTGATACTGGCGGCGAACGTTTAAAACCTCTTAGACAGAAATATGCAACAACGTCTTGAGATACATTATTCACGATCTGCGATGAGTCTAAGATGCATCATACAATTTTTCAAACACATCTCCTATATAGAGAATGATGACCAAATCAGCTTGCATGATGCAAAGTTAGATCGGATATATAATACTGGCTGTCCCATTGGAAAGACTATGTGAAATGCAAGCTATAGTGAAATGTGAATTAAAAGAGTAAATTCGGCAAAGATATCTGCAGATTCATAGCTCGAGGATCCTCAGTAATAAGGAAACCACCAGGACAAGAATACCGTCACGTATAACCAAGTTATGTCGATTTCGATTACCGCCTATTCTTTCCTATGTGTGGAAAGCTCTTCAGTGAAACTCCTGAGGAATAGATGTAGTCGTTAATCTCATATTCCGTTGTACGCATAGCATACGATGCATGTTTCTTTCTTTTCTTCTTAGGGTCCAACTTTCAACCAGTTGCACTTTATTTCATCAGATAGATAGATAGATTTATTTCACATTCATAGCTGACAACTTTTTATAATATTTATAAAATTATGTAAGCATGTTTCATTGTTGCTGAGGGTCTTGGCAGCAAAGTAAACACTTCATTACTTTGACGCCCTGCCTGCTACACTAGTTATTTACTGTACAGTAGCAGACAGTGCTCTTTCAGTAGGTACAGTGTAGAATGTGCAAGAATATTTATTATTATCTAAGAATGTTTCCTTCACATGATTTGTTTGGAATATTTAACGTTCTTGACCCGAGACAATTATACCTTAAAACCATACTTCTAAAATTCCACAAGGACAAGGTAAATTTTAAACGTACACAACAAACACAGGTTACAAAGCTGGCAAATACAATTAATTTCGAGGTACCTAAAAGAAAACGTTTTTTCGACAAAGACAATTAAATATCACTGCCTCGCTTGTTTTTAACTAGTTATCTAATGAAACTAAAGAAATATCTCTACACAAGCCTTTTAAATATCATATTACTAAGTTTATAAAAATATCAGGTAGAAGATGTGTTGAAGAAGTGATCCGCCCTTGACCTCTCAATTGGAAAAAAACTGATTTATATAATTTAAAGTATACTTTCATATTTATTATTATAATATTTATTTTTGTAACTACTTAAATTCTTATCTTAATTTTGTATGTATATTTTCTTTTCTTTTAGATTTAGGTATTCCTATGATTTACTTTAGTATTATTGATCTACTTTCATTCTTATGCTTATACTTTCTTTAATTGTCATTTGTTAATATTACATCAGTATCATATGAAAATAACTGCCACAGAACAGGTTTTTACGTAGTGTGGCAGTTATTAGTAACTGGTTTTAACAAATGTAAATAAACAATAAAATAAACAAATAAATAAAAATATAAAGCAGTTATTATATGAATAAATCATAGTGCCAATAAAAAATAAGTTATAATAATAAAATTAATTATTAAAAAATTTAATAATGGTGTTAATTCTATATTGTAGACAATAAAAAATGATGTGAATTGGATAGTGAATAAAAGAAAATAAATAAAAGTAGTTGAAAAGATTAAAGTAAATGTTAATATAGGTACTACTATTTTTTCAAATTTTGGTTATATCTTGACTTTTAACAGGTTTAGTGCATGCTTTCTTCCCTTTTCACGGAGCCAGAATTTCACTTTTGAAGAAAAATATGCAAGACTATGGATACAAGTTTTTACTTTCATTACTTTCATTTAGTTAAGCATTTTTTCCAAATTGTCAGCTTTGACTTCGGTCATACCAATTCTTTATTTCTCAAGATCCCATTCTCGTTCATTATCCACGTAATATTATGATACGTTCGTGCCATCCCTGATTTTGTTTGTAAGTGGGCGTATTATTACGCCACAATAAACTGTAGAATAAATTTTGATAATTTTTAATGACCGATTGATGAATATCTAACAGTTACTGGCACAGTACTCCTTGTCGACTTGCGCTGAATGTTGCAGTCGGTTAAAGTAAGCCGTTTGAAATTTATATGTATGTTTTTAATGCTTATTTAATGTACGGGCTATATTCATAAAGCTCTTTGTAAGGTTTGATGGTAGTTTAGTTACCCTTTACAAACACCAAAGTAGGCACGCACGTAGGTACTGGTTCATTTATAGCCGCATTAACATGGCTAAGCTAAAAATCACGAATGAGTAGTCCTTCCAAGATTCAAACACTGCCCCATTGAATTAATTTAACAATTTATTTTTATAGTCTTTGTTTTGTTCGGGATTGTACTCGAAGATTAGAAGTAAAACATTGTGCGTAATAATGGTAGAAATGAAAAGGGGGCTGTCATATTTAAACTTTTGTAACTCTTATAACTTTTTTCAAATGTTTACGACAGTATTTATTTTATTTTTATTGCATACACACTTTCTATTAATTAAAACACTTTCGTACATTTAATAGTGTAGGATTTGCTACATAAGCTGCGACTTGCTGACATAACTCCTCGAGACCGACTCTATTTATTTATTTTTATTTATTTATTTTATTGTTTATTTTACATTTGTTAATATATGTTACTAATAACTGCCACACTAGATAAAACCTGTTCTGTGGTAGTTATTACTTTACTCTA
The DNA here is from genome assembly GCA_016648135.1 of Agrypnia vestita. Taxonomy (NCBI): domain Eukaryota; kingdom Metazoa; phylum Arthropoda; class Insecta; order Trichoptera; family Phryganeidae; genus Agrypnia; species Agrypnia vestita. The sequence continues at coordinate 18,391 of JADDOH010009688.1, read as the reverse complement.
TGACAACAAACTATACAATATATATAAAAAAACAAAAATACAACTACGGTGTACCTACAAAACAATTAATAATAATATTAATATCATGATTTAAATTAAACACTTTTAAACTTTTTTCTGGTATTTATTATTTTTTATCGTACCGGTTTCATAGTCTGAAGAATGGCGCGAGTGGCTGAAAACCGATACGGTAAAAAAATGGCGGAACAAACTTAAAGAGCATATTGATTAAATCAATTAAATCAATCGAATTCTACCAAAATTAGAAAAAATAATATTGATAAGAACTCTCCAGCCATATAAAAACTATAGGCCACATGTTCTATGGCCTGACAACAAAATCTATAAAAGCTTTGGCTTTTGAATTTCTGGAAAAAAATTAGATCCTTCATTCACTCAATATGACATCATGGATGGCTGGCAAAGGTTGGCTACATGATTTCTTGAAGAGAAATTGAGGAGCTGCTGAGGATGCAAGAAAGTCTACAAGGAACCAATATCCGAAAATTAGATATGGTACATAGTGTGTTCTGAAGGATGGCTCAAAGTGGAAAATGACTATTTTTAGATTTAATGATTTTAGTCGTTAAGTATTCAAATTAAATTAATTTTTTATACAGTAATATTAGTAAGATATGGTATTCCATGAATAAAGGAAGTTAATTTTTGTAACATTGATATGATAAAATAAACCTTAAGTGCGTACACTTGGAGTACTTGCGTACACTACCTTACATTAGGAATACTTCAAAATTGGTGTTGAAGAAAAGCGTGGACTGCAAGAATGTCTCAATAGAAAAGTTAAATTGGGTAGAGGAATATTACTACGCAACCCATAAAAAATACAGTACATATAGGACTTAGCAAAGACGCGAACCATGTGTACTATAAAAATATTATAGGGCGCACAATACCCACCTTGCATCATCGCGCATCTTTAAGGTACACCGGCTTTATAAACATTTTTTCCGAGACCAGTAACATCTCCGATATGATATAGTGGCTAGGATATCTGGCTTTCAACCAGGAGGGAGGCTCGGGTTCGGTTCCCGGTACGGTAATATATTTTTCTCATTTTATTTTTGATTTTATTATATCTATTTTAATTATAACATTAATTATTTATTTATGTTATTCCTAGAGTGTTTTCCTAATTATGTTTTACACACAATCGCCAGGGCTTAAAATAGTACCACTAACTGCCGGCAGGGGAAATATAAATGAAATGTTTGAATAAAGATTAAAATAAATTGTTGTATTTCGCTTCCACATATTTGATTATATTGTTTAACTAACCATTATGTTACCCGTAATTTCTCACACTAGTTACTATACAAGGTACCCGGGTACTCAACCTTAATGGACATTCCCCCATACATTATTTTTTTAGACAGTGGTCAAGTAGCTTCTTAAAAGGAGGCTATTTTTCATAGCAATGTCCGTCTTCCTTTTTTTCCCTTCCCTTTCAAATAATTTAGTTAATGGGGACCCGAACAAGTAAAAGCATCTTGCGTTTATGAGTAAGATTATTTCAACTTGAAGTTGAAAATGGGTACCTAATGATTAAAATTATTTTTAAAAAATCTTTAAGTTACAGAGTATTTCTCTAATATTTTAAGCAGAAGTTATCAGATGTTTATCTTTTAAATAAACAAAATAGAAAATATAAAAGCCTGGCATTTGAATATCAGAAGGCTCACGGCTCAGGAACTGGGTCGACGTTTCCAATAATTTATTGTATGTTAATATAGCGGTACCTACCTACTATATTACTCAATTATAACAAGCGAAATGTTTCATTTTGTTGAGGCAGCTAAAACTTCAATAAGGGCATAATTTTCATGTACACATTAATTAACGATTGCGTGACCGAATTGAATAAACAAATCCAGAAATCGTTTGAAAAATACGTTTATATAAATAAGGCTCTTCGGGTAAAACCCGTTTCTCCCCTCGCAGGCACCGAGTTTAGCAGATGAAGCTTACTGTTCATATCATTTACCTCTAATGAGGAGGGCTTCGTTAATTACGTACGTGCTAGTACTTAGGTTCGTAAGTACAACGTATTTGTTATAAAATACAGGTTAGTAAGCAATTAGAACAACTATTATTATATTTAAATGGTATATGTATATCATTACTTAGCCTACACTGAGTGTTATGTCTATCTGTGTTTTGTATAAAATTCTATTTATGTTTCCGCATCTTGTATAAATATTTCTCTGTTATTGTTATAGAACATATGTTAATGAGAAAATATTACAAATTTTATTAGATTTAAATCGTACATGCACATAGTTACGTGAATAGAAAATAGGGAAAGTGGAAGTAAGCTACGGATTTACCTTAAGATAAACCTTTAGTTAGCTTACATAGAAAATAAACTGTTTTATGTGTAAAATTCTATATATTTTCACACGTCTTGTATGAATATTCATCGGTATGTTGTTTAAGCGATTAATTTTGATTTATACTGCACTTTTTCCGTGGCACTACTTCTTATTGAGGGATTTGGCCTTTTACGTAAAAGCTCATTGTAGACTATAATTACTACTATAGATTCTTGCTCAATAAATCTTTGAAGTTTGTGATTTATTATAATAACTTACATAATATTGTGATTTTTTTGTGTGTCTTATTATTAATATAATGTATCTTATTATGGAAGAGTTTACTTCAATACCTCATCAATTCCAGATATCAGGACTAATTTTTGCACCGTTTATTTTGTTTTGGTTAACGTTTTCATCTCCGATTCCTGCATTCAAACTCACTGTTTCTTAGCCTTTCCATTCACATCAAACATGTTTTCAAAAGTATATAACATAACTGTTTCAAAAATTTATAAACATAATAAAATTCATTATAAATTTTTGCTTTTTTTGTTGTTTTGAATGCTAAATCGTATTTTAACATTATCTTTACTTATTTCTTATTTTAAAGCTGTAAACAGTGGTAGATTTTCTTTTAATGATTTGATTTAAAAACTTTTAATTTTATTTTTTATACGAATTGATTTTATATAAATGCACCATAAAAGAGATATGCAAAATATGTATGCACATGCAGAAATATAAGTAAAATGCATCAGTAAAACTTCCAATTAAAGTGGAGGTACACCAAGGATCGGTCCTCAGTCCACTGATATTCGTAATGGTCATGAATTATCTAACAATTCAAGAAATGAACAGTATTCTCAAGATACTACCATTTTAAAACCTAAATGCTGTAATTCCTTCAATGCAACTGGATGGGGAAACTTAGCCAACTGTGAGGTATCTGCACCTGGACTCACTCATTCACAGAGATGAAGGATGTGCAGTGGATGTTGACCATAGAATAGGTGTGGGATGGATGAAATTTGGATCCGTAACAGGAATCCTGTGTGACACGAAAATGCCTGTAAAACTTAAAGGAAAGATATACCAGACTGTTGTTAGACCCGCAATAGTGTATGGTTCTGAATACTGGACTATGTTTAACTCCTACTCTACGTAAATTTAAACAGCAGAAATGCGAATGATTAGATGGTCAGCGGGAAAAACACTAAAATACAGGATTAAAAGTTCACGCATTCGTAGTAGTCTGGGTGTCATGAACATAAACAATAAGCTGGAGGAACGACATCTGAGATGGTACGGTCACCTAAGGTGAAGACTAGTAGACCACATGGTAAAGCAGGCAATGTCAACCAAAAAACTCCTGGATGACTCAATGCTCCAAAATTCTACAGAGGAATGGTCTGGATGAAAGCGATACTCAGAACCGAAGAAGATACATGAATGAGAACTGCTGAATGAAGAAAGAAAGAAAGAAAAAATGAAGAAAGCTGATCCCAACAGCCTGCCAAGGCAATGAGTTGGGAAGTGCAAGGAAGAAGAAAAAGAATAATTGATTTTATATAATAATTTGATTTTAATGTTACTACGAACCTTTTGGGATTATATCGAATCAGTGTGACACATAAACATGATATAAACTCACTTAAATATTAAACACAAAATATAAAGGCCCTGGCTTTAGATAGTGACGTACCAGTCTGAAAATGGCTATGATAGGCTAAAACCGGTCAAAAAACAATAAATAGACAAAAAAGTTAAAAAGTGATTTGATTTTCTCTACTGTCGAATTACAGATATCTATCTGCCTTATTCGATGTCAGACTATTCCCGCACGTCTTTTTGTAATTTTGCCTTATCCCGTTCATTTAAAAATCAGCTGCTTTAATCATTTTGCCCCACTTTTTTCCTGTTTTGGACTGCATCCTTGGTCGTGGTCAGATTTTTAGGATTGCGACTGAATGAATCTATCCAAGTAGGAGTAACCATAAGTTATGAATTATGTGATTTTCCTGTCCTTGCATCACATTTACCATCGACGTATGCCTTTTATTGAAAGAACCCCTGATAATGAATTTTATCTAATTTTGTGACCCATCTCAACACGTTCAACTCAGCTAAGTGCATCTTGTTTGTCTGTTACTTTATTTGTCTAACACTCTGACCACAGTTGGCTTAATCGCTGTTTCATAAACTTAACTTTCATCTTTAATGGAATCTTATTATTACAGACTAAAGATAAAGACCCCCACCTAAGCCATGAATATTCATTCTACATTCTACATAAATGTTACAGCGTCTGTCGATATTGCTGATAACACCTTGTATTTATTTGTAATTTGTATTTTTGCATTTGAAAATATTATAGAAATAGATTACTGTAATCGATTTCTCAAGAGCTTAAAATATAATGCAATATAAAATTAACCTTTATTACTTTTATCACGTATGTGCCTATTAGAATTATTTTATAATACAATATAATAATTAATTTGGGAAATTAAATATTACAATTTTATGTTGAATTAGGATTAGTTTTTTATCATCCGGTTGCATTATAAAATACACTAATGTGGTTAAAAACTATGTTTGTTATTAATTTTGGAATGTCATCTGAAGAGGATGGAATCTTAAGTGGAGAAATATTCAATAGTGGGTTGTGCACAAATTTTTTCGGGTTACTTATTATATTTGAATTAATATTAACACTTTTCCTAATTTCAAGTATAAGATTGTATATCTAACAAAGTGGTGAAAACAAAGTGATTTCTGTTTTATTTTAATAATAATATCACCACAAAGTTCAAACCTTCATTCGGAAGAAAAAATATTCTTATTCTTAAATAAAACGAATAATACTAATTTTCCTTTTGGCACGATTGGAAATGTGTTTCTAAATCGCGTCAGGTTTCCCTTGCGAACTTGTAAAAATTGTTAATAATTAATTGCGACGTGTACGATAGAAAATAATTGAATCTGTTTGTGTACAAATTTATGACACATTGTTCAATTTTTATGGCGCTTGGGACACAGAGCGGGAGGTATAAATCTGCCAGTCCGCTCTGCACGGAAATAACCCTTCGCACACACTCAGCGCAAAATACAACACACTTTATTATAAACTAGCAGGCATTTAAAACATATGAAGACCCCATGGCAAGAAGTTGTTAACTAAAATTCAAGCCATTTTGAGATAATTAGACATTTGCATTTCGCCTTTGAAAAATATGTTTTATTGCTAATTTAAGATTCATTTTTATTGATTTATGTAACTAAAATATCAAAAAAGTATTTAAAAATTAAAAAAAAAACGCATTTATGAACAAAAAAATTAATATATACTAATTTTCCCTAAAAAAATGTAGTTAACAACCATTTTTTCGCCTCTGGAACTCATTTTTAATAGAATAACGCCTATCATTGAAAGATTTGGCAGATACTTCGTAGTGCAACATTATAATTTAAAATATGTTTTATTTTACTTTGTAATACACACACAATATGAGTTATTAAATTACAACTATAGTTTCGAGAGGAGCAGTCCCTCTCATCATCAGGTATAGATAATAACATTATTATTATTATCTACACCTGATGATGAGAGGGACTGCTCCTCTCGAAACAATAGTTGTAATTTAATAACTCATATTGTGTGTGTATTACAAAGTAAAATAAAACATATTTTAAATTAGAATAACGCCTTTTTAAAATTGGTAAAACACGAACATCAAACAACCCTTTAACCGTTTGTACCATCCATTATCCAAAATTACAAAATAGCAGGCATGTTAATTAATTATACAAAACATGGTATGTACCATTTAAAATGATTAAAAAATAATATATAAGTACCTACATATTTTAATAGTCTTCAAATAAAAACAAATATATGACAGTACTACAGTACCAATTAAAATTATTGAAAAATAATATATAAGTACATATTATAACAGTCTTCAAATAAAAACAAATATATGACAGTATTGCCAGAGTAAAATTGATATTAACCATTAGTATTCCAATCAAATTAAAAGGCGTGTTAATTTCAGAATGATGGCATGAAAATGTTATTATTGAAGATAGCATGTTCTTCCCATTAGCAACTGATTTGATTTTTATAAAAAGTGTAGTTAACATGTTCATCCCTATGATTTGAACATGTTCTAATTGTTTTTAAGTTCTGAACTTATTTCCAATGGAAAGAGCGTACAATATTTAGTTTAGATAGCTTATTAACTCATTTTTGACAAAAATTTTAGTTAACAACATCTAGCCACCTTTATATGTATAAATGGTGTAAAAATAACAGCATTTAATGTACTGTTCTTAACAAATTTTTTAATGGTTATTTGCAAGGTTTTTTTCAAAAATATCGGCCTGTAAACGGGGGGAACTTTTAAGGTCTTCTGCCTTGTGTGTACGAGCTTTTTGAACAATGTTTCAGATCCTTTTGCAGGGTCCATCATTACGTTGATTTCCATCACGTTGGCCGAGTACATACGACAGATTTCTCTCATACGAGAATAATAAAGGGTCGCAAAAATCTTCCAAATCCGTTGGTAATGATAAAGTAAAAATACAACTCACGTATGCAAGTTAAACACATATATACATGTTCCAAAAATATGATAGATGTCGTAGTTTATCGTGGGTGGATTTGTGAACGTTATATTGTGTAAAGTGATCACTTAAGCCAGTTATACTTTCATACCTACTTTCTCATATAAAAAAATGGCTTAGTCTCTATAAGACGTCTATAATATATATTTTGATTAATAATATACATTTCAATTTAATTGTATGTTGCAATTCGGGCTCCAGCAAAACTAATCTTTTTATATAAAAAAAATTAATTAATTTTTTTATGTTATTCGTAATTAGATTCAAAGGAGTTAAGCGCATTATTCATTTTATTTGTTGCAAGACATAATTGGGTTCTCATTGTCAGGAGTTGCATCTGAAATTATGAACATGTTTACAGACAATTATTTAATGAATGAATCCACACGATGCGACACGGCGGGGCTCCTCCATTAAGATAATTATAGTTACGTCGCTTGGCAGTAATAACACTTGTACTCTGTGTAATAAATAATTAGTATCTGACAGTTTCGCAACAAAAAGGTGACGGTTGAAAATACAAAATTGCAAAAATTTTGGTTGAAAATACAACGCCCGGCATATTTTTAATTATTAAATTTAAAAGTTTACGGAGATGTCGGAAATAGATTATGAAAATAACAGCGGAGACATAGAGATAGGAAATTACTGAGAGAATGGCAAGATGGAAAGAGTATATTTTAGAGTTATTTGAAAAACAACCGGCTCTAATGAAATACATGCGAAGTCATGTAACTACTAGGGAATAATGGAGTAGAAGTACCGACAAATAAAAATCAACGTTTATCAACGCAATTCAGAAAAAATCGAAAGCTTAAAAAATGATGTATTTTTTATGTTTACAGTGTTAATTTTGTGTTTGAACATGATTATTAATTTTAATGAAAAAAAACTTATAAATGTAATTGTAACTTAACGACTGCCGAATTCGATGCCATTGTACATCAGGACGAATGCATAATGATTATACTTCACTTTTTTGGTAAACAAATTTACTTTTAAATGGGGCTACAATTGCGGGAGATTGAAAAGTGAAAACTGGATGAGGAATATGTAAAATAACGGGTTATTCGTAAAATGTAACTGGTTATTAATTATATCGCTTTTAGTGTTATAATTAAAAACCGTTATTTTCACCGGTTAAGTTCATTAAGATTAACAGACTGCGCTGGTTGGGACATCTACACCATATGGGTGATCTGGAGCCCCCAAAAAGAGTGTTGTATGGCCCAATGGGTAGAAGAAGTGTCGGAAGACCAAAACTGCAGTGGTTAGATGGTGTCGTTGCGGACTCCCGGGCCCTGGGGCAGCAAAACTGGAAAATGGCAGCCAGCGACAGAGCAGCATGGAGGACATTCTTGGAGGCAGCTAGGACCCACCAAGGGTTGTAACGCTGAGGATGGATGGATGGATTTTCACCAGTTGATATACGTTCTTTGAGATTTGTATCGATGATTGATAACTGAGATTCCATTGTTTTCTAGTGTACCAATGGTTGCCAAAAATTAGTTACTTAACATCGATGCCATAATCATCAATCATATAATAATGCTTTCTCCAGGGCAACTGCATATGGTACACTGTATCAGTAACCATAGAGAAACGACCACGGGGAAGAACTCAATGTAGATCATAGCCACATGATGATGTGATAAGGAATTGTGGCGTAAGTTGAAGAGAAAAGTATCCTATTTAAACAATTATAAATAGCAGTATTACCTTTTATATTATATATAGTATATCAAGTGCTAGTCATATGGATTAAGAAACGAATGAATGTCTCTACGGTTAAAAAAGAATAAGTTTTTTTCCTCCTACGTTTCCCAACGGCTTTGGCTCCCTGCAGTGAAACTTGCCATGAAATTGCTCTGCAATTTAGCACATGAATATATATATGTAATAAATAAACAATAGCCTGGAGCTGGCCGAAGAGGAACGAAGGGAGATCGAGAGTAGAGAAAGGAGATGAGATCCCTTAGACGCATGTGTGACATATCCATTTATGATATAGTAAAGAATGAAGTTATTAAAAGCTGATCTTAGCATTATAAATAGAACTAAAAAAGGGCCGCTCAGATGGTTTGGGCATGTTGAGCGAATGAATGAGGAAAGAATAGTAAGAAAGATATATAGATAAGATATATTTTATTTATTTTAATAATTTAGTTCCACACATAATGTTGTGTGGGCTTTTACATGATTTCACTTGGACATGTTGCATTCCATCTAATCATTTAAAAGTTTTTATAATATAATTTTTGCACTTCAGTTTAAACTTCCTTATATTCTCCATGTTTTGAATTTCCTTTGGCAGGGTATCGAAGATTTTTATACCTTTATACATCATACAATTATGTGAGGTGTTTTACTTTTTCTTTGTTATGTTGTTTAAGTTTTTTTTATGTTGTCGCTTCCTTTTGTATTGTAGGAATGAAAATCATTATTCATCTTCATCCTGTCATCAAAGTATTTGGGTAATAAATCCATCTTTAATTTTAAATATTTGTATAAATAATGCAAGTGTTGATGGCGCCAGAAAGAGAGGGCGACCGCGGAAGACGTGGCATGACCAGATTAACCAGCTGGATGATGGTCCCGTTAGAAGCCTCAACAACCGGCGAGCTTGCATGCGAAGATGAATGTGGATGTGGCGAGAGTTGTACGTGAGGACAGAAGAGTGTGGCGCTCTATCCTCTCTGCCTACCCCCACGGGGAAACGGCGTAAGTAAGTAAGTATGTTATTAAGTATAAGTAAATTAATACTGGAAAAAAGTGAACAATTGGATGCTTCACCAGATAAGTTCGTCGAGTCGATGTCAGGATGAAAAACTTGCAAACAGGCAATGGTATCGAAATCGTTCGACGTTAAAATGATCATTTGTTTAAAGACATTTTGCCAGTTTTACTTCCTTTCTTTTAAATTTGGATCAATTTTTAACCCTTTTTCCGTGATCCAATCGAGATTTTGAATGAAACTTGGCAAGTAGACTGGTGGCGACGATCAAGAAGATCTATCAAATTTTCGTTAAAAAAAATTAATAATTATAGTATTATTTCGGATTTTTAGAAATTTTATTGGTTTTTTCAAATTGGAATCATTAGAAAAGTTTACTAACATAGCGGCCCGATAACGTCACGGAATATTTTCTAAATTTGAATTACTCCGTCGGTATGCATAATAGGTACTTCACTACGAATGTCGGAAATCTAAATTGACTGACAAATATTTTTAGAATTTAATCTTCAAAGCATGAAGTGTCTTATCAAAACTCAAAACGTCTGACATTTTAGAAATATATTAAATTACTGTAAGTTTAGTGTTATGTTATATGTTTTAATTCGTCTTTAATTGTTGTTATATTTTACAAAGAAAGGGAGTATAATAAAAGCTTGGTTTTTATGGGTTACTTTTTTTGATATTAAATTATGTCCAACAACAAATTTAACGCAACAAAAATTAAAAATATTTCTCATGTAAACAGCTCTCTTAAAAAAATAATCCTCAAACGAACTGAAAATTTTATTACGTTCTTTTCCGTAGAAGTCAGCATTTTAAACGTCACATTGACGTAATCGGACCGAAATCTCTTAATTTTAGCATTTCATTCCAATTTCACACGGAATCTGTCCGACAGATGAATAAGACCTGTTCATGTGTTGTTGATATTTATTATGTACCGCGGGACTTTGTTATGTGTCACGATACCAGAGTGGCGAATGTTGTGTTGAATTATGAAAGCGGAATACTTAATTAATTATATATACATATACATTCTTAACCTTTAGGCTGCGGCTCGGGCGGAATGAAAGCTATTTTTCAAGAACGTGACATTCACACATCAGCACTGTGCAAAAAAACCCATTGAAACGACGGTGTTAAATAGCCATTACGAACTACAAATGACATATTTTTCAGTTTCGGCGGATGGCCTACTAATTCAAAATGAAAAAAAATCGTCTAACTTGTCGAACCGCAAGTGTTTTCCGGAATCTAGGAAATGGAAATTGAAAAATTAGAAAGTAATTAATAATGTGATATGATATGAAAAATAATTTAAAACACTTTTTGCACGCTTCGCTGGATACCCAATGTTTTCTTGGATACATATACAGAAGAGGTTCTCAGCAGGATCGATGAAACCAGGCACATGATGAATACCATCTCGAAAAGGCGTGCAAAATGGATGGGGCATATTTTACGCCATGTAAATCTGATCAAAACTATACTGGAGGGAATGATAGGGATAAAGATTGCCAGAGGGCGCCCTCGCCGTGAATATCTTGAGCAAGTGTGCCAAGATATGAATTGTGCCTCCTGCACAGAGCTGAAGTGCATCGCCGGAGACCGAGCAGAATGGAGAAGGAGATGTGCTTTGCTGCATACCAATCCCACGGATTGAAACCCAGAAAGGAAGGATATACAGTTGAAATGAAAATCATCTTCTTCCTCTTGTCCTAGTAGGGGGCCCAAAAACTCGACAATGTGTTTCCATGTTCCCCTGTCTTGCGTTGCTTCTGCATGAGCCAACCAGTCTAGTTGTTCCATTCACCCATTCAGTTTTCATACACATTTTTCTGTTGCTTCTCCCAGCTTGATCTGGGGCGACCCACCGGCTGTCTTCCTTCAGGGGTTACCAGCAGGATTTTTCTTGGTATTCGTTTCTCTGGCATTCTTAGCACATGCCACCTCATTTGTGATTTTTCAATGTGTAGGAGTAGGGGCTCCATGCCAAGTGTGTGCCTTATATTGGCAATTCTCACTCCGTCCATCAATATCCCGCTACCCCCCTTAGAAAACTCAACTCAGCAGCCTGGATCCTTGCTCTCACCATGTTATGAAATTCTTAGAACATAACTTTATTTTATTTTTTATTTTACCGAGTACTAACAATTTAAAGACAGAACACAGTTACAGTGCTTTGCTACAATGTGACTTCTCACCTCACCCTATAAATACTCAAAATACATGGACAATGAAATTTGAATGAACACAAAACTGAAGTACATGTCTGAACATATTTCATTGCAAAATAGAATACACAAATGAAGATATAATGATGTAAAAGACCATAAAAGAATACAGAAACATACGAATAATTATAACAAATAAGTTTATAGTACCCGCCATTAAATACAATTATAGTTTCAAGAAAAAACGACATGCTAATTTTTTTTAGCTAAGTAAGGAACTGGTGATACTTAACTACCATATTGTTGGCATTGTTGAGTGTTCACATTCGTGAAGTAAAATAAAATTACCGGATATTAGTGTAGAAGATATCGAGTCTGAATGTTTGATTATTTTTTAATGAACTGAAACTCGCACCTAATGAAAACTGGGAAGACTTCGGTGGCTGGGTCATGTGGAGAGAATGTCCGAGCATCAAGCACCAAAGTCCCTGCTGAACTCAAGGCCAATAGGGCGAAGGAGCTTAGGAAGGCCAAAATTAAGATGGAATGACAACTTCCTCAAAGACATCTCTGCCTTAGAGCTTCGGAACTGGAGAGAGCTGGCGCTAGACCGAGATGAGTGGAGGAAGATTATTGAGGAGGCCCACCTTTTAAGACCCACCAAGGGTTGTAGTGCCAAGAGTGATGATGATGATGACTCGCACCTAATGATATAATTGATAAAATAATTACGTAAAAGTATGAAGGTAACACCATGACACCTCGATCTGAGATGCATCGCCATAATCACGTATAACAGGAATTAATTGATTTGAGCAGAAATTAGAATACACATCTATGTTTATAATAAAATAATCATTTTAATTCACATGTTAAATGGAGAGTGAACAGGCAGGTGAACAAAAAAATGCGCACCATCGAAATGAAAATACTCAATTGGGCTGAAGTAACGATATGACCGGATACAATTCGGAATTAACATGTCAAGGGCTGTTAACAAAATTCATCACTCAAAAGATGAGAGAAGCAAGAAATGTAACGAGGAGTCTTCTGTCAGTAGGTATTTACTCTCAACTTCTGGTATTTCTGGTACTTAAAGTCTTTTGATAATCTGGTAGACAAAGTGAATTAAGTGTAAATTAATAATAAGGTCATACGCGTTTTACGATTATCTATCTTTTCACTGTTTCAAATTTAAAAATGTTGAAAACTGACGAAAATATGCAAGAAAAACCCATTTTCGCTCAAACGGGCGTAGAAAGAAAAGAAGAAAAAGAAGAAAAATAAAAGCTCAAAATTTTGATGCGGCAATCAATTGCCTTTTATATTCTTTTTACAAAATATTTTTATCTTATATACTCGCAGAGAAAACCGCAAAATAAGCGCGCGAAAACGGAGAAAAAAACGAAAAAAAATCGAAATGTCCATTTTGGCGACAAACAATCAAATATATAAACATATATATATCGCCGAATATGCACTATTTTTTAGTGAATATGCTTTATTACAAGTAAAAAATACCACAATTAAATAGGAAAAAGAAAAAGTGAAGTAGCGATATTTCCCTGCATATAATATTATAAAATCAATTTTCTAAAATCAATAGTTACTATTATATACTAGCTGTAAGGCGTTTACATGTCGTTTCCTAAATAATAATTTTAAAAAAGAAAGAAAAAAAAAAGAAAAAAAAAAAAGTTTTTATAAGAGAAGTTACACGAATTGCCGTTACATTGAATTGTCACTTTTAGCTTTGTTCTGTTGGTAAATTAGTAATTATATTGCGGCTTATAAGTGAGACGATGTACTGTCATTTTGACACATGGTATTCACATATTGGTCTTATCCAAATAATTACCTATAAATGATTTATTTTTTATCACTGTACATACTGTAAATGTATAATTTTGTCATTATTTTGTTAGTGATTTGATGCTTAAGCTAATGTTTAAATTTCAATATTTAAATGTTATTATAAAATAAACTAAACCGATCAGTGACGCAATAATCTGATTAGAAAAGTTTAGCCGCGATATCTGGTTTATCATACAAAATTTAAGGTACGTGGTTAGACCTGATTCTTCGTTGTCCATTTTAGTGTACAATTACAATTTTTTTCTCTCTGAGTGGAGTAATGTAAATACTAATTAATATAAACGTAGAATAAAATTAAATGCCGGCGGCATTTTTCCCAATTTCTAATATCTAACAATTGAGTTCTTTTGTGGCCCGGATAGCGGATAACACTATCGCCTATCTCCCCATAAATAACAATCATTTAATCCAATTACTTAGCTTTGTTTCACCGCTCACAGATCCCTCCGCCCCCAACGCGACCGATGTGAAGCTAATTTCAGGTAAATTAGTACCCAAGTACAAAGGGTTCGAAGCGTTTCTTCGCCTTTATTTGAAGATTCAACGCGAGATATACAACTTTTCATTAATTCGGTGCTTTTGATTTGTTTCTTCAATGCGGTCAAGGCTTTGCACAGTTGGAATAGTGAATTTGAAGAATTTTGCAAAAATTCATGTGAATGTGTATTGTGTGAGTATATCAAAGCGCTACCTTTTTTCGTGTTCCGCGGTAGCTTTTTTGACCCTTTTCACCCGCTCGGGACGCTACGATTAGTTGCGTTTCTTTTTTGTTTTTTTCCTAAACACGTATTTTCGTACGTCGATAAAGGAGAAACGTCAGAAACAATGAATGGGATATGCGATAAATTTACTTTCCTCGGTATAAATTGCCACTAACAATAGGTTATGTTTTTTTATATGCTGTTGTCTTTTTTTCGGTAAAATATTCCTAAAACACGCCGTCCTGTACGTGTCCGTTTTGATGCATTACCCTCTCTGACGGACATTAAGTCAAACGACCTTAGATTTCTGTAAACGGTCTAATAAAATGTGAGAAGTTGATTGATGCGTGTTGTAATTTATTACAATATTTTTCGCCGGTTAATTTAAAAATGTACATAATTTTAACGTTTTCCTTTTATTAAATAACAATTTCGGTTTGCGTCTCGGGTAGGTACTCCTCGCACACGACAGGCGTTCCTGACACTTGGGTACCTACCTAGTACCGAATAGTAGCCCAAAAATGAACCGGATCTTAAAAATTATGCCCTTTTAATGTTTTTATTAACGTCGATGGACAATCACTGACACAATCCCAAAACCATTCGAAGTGTTAGAAATGCGGATGTAACTGCCAAAAATATTAGAATTACTATCGAATTAATCATTAACTGCTAATAATAATGGAATTACTATTGAAAATGTGTTGATTCGGATTCGAAAAGAAAAGTAAACCGTCAAAACGATAAAATCCCGAAAATTACAATAATTTGGTCTCTCCACGAGATATCCAAAAAAATATACTTAAATATATTTGGAAAAAGATCCACCACCTCATTTATGAAGAAAAAAATTATAACAGGCATCCTGAAAGACAGGAAATATCCCGGCTAAAGAATCTATAGTAATAGTAGAATCCAACTCCTTCAAAATGCTACAAATATAATGTTATTTAATGTTTGCTAACATGATCGCCAATTTTCGTTAAGTTGATAGGCTTTGTAGTAGTAGAAGTAGAATTAGTATAGATGAATATGAATTTATTGATTACTCTTCTTAGCAACCTGTACAGGGTTATTTGTAAAACATTCATAACCTCGCAGGACTATATTTCTGCCTTGATTATGTGTCGAAAATGTTGAAGCTATTATGACCTAATATCAATAGTTATGGAGATACGCGACATCAAAGTTTGCATTTTTTTTTCAATATTTCTGACTTGTTTTTTGTAAAACGTTGGACTATCATTACAGTAACTCATATCGATTACGAAAAAGTCATTTGTTTCAATACAAGTTAAATAAAATGATAAAAATCCTGAAAAAAATCCAATTGGAATTGGAAGGTTTTTATTTTTTTATTTGACGTGTATTAAAGAGAATAATTTTTCATATTCGATATAAGTTACTGTAATGATAGTCCAACGTTTTACAAAAAATAAGTGAGAAATATTGAAAAAAAATGTAAACTTTGATGTCGCATATCTCCTGAACTATTGATATTAGGTCATAATAGCTTGAACATTTTCGACTCATAATCAATGCAGAAATATAGTCCTGCGAGGTTATTAATGTTTTACAAATAACCCTGTGTATGGCATTGTAATAGTAGCCAAGAGAGTAACCACAAGAACGACTTTGATGTAGATGAGGCGGCAGTATAGAGAAAGATGCAAAAAACTTCATAACTGGAGGAGAACCGCTCTACCTTATAGTCTAGGAGACAAAGCACCTCATTGGATCATATGTGATGTACCACGTGAAGATGATGTATTCAATGTGATATAACTTTTTTGATAATTTTAATATTGAATTAAAAATTATTAAACAAATCGCGTTTAATAATGGCTATGAAAAAAAATTAATTGACATTATGTTAAATAAAAAGTACAAGAATTTTTTTTTTAAATCTTTTGTTTACCCTTCAATTTTTGATTCTGATAAACATTGGAGGAAAATTATATTTATAAATAATGAAATTTCTAATTCAATAGTTAAAAATATCTCAAATGTTATTTAACCAGCTTTTTATACTAATAATAAATTAAAAAAATACATATTAAATAATAAAGATAAGGATAATTAAAAAAAAATCGGGTGTATATAAATTAATTTGTAATGATTGTGATTATTTTTATATAGGAAAAACGTGTAGAAATTTTGAAATTAGAGTTAAGGAACACGTAAGGTGTTTAAATAGTAATAATTATTCCGAATTTTCTAACCAACTTTTGGCTATGAATCATTCTTTTGATATTAATAAGGGTTAACAAATTTTGCACACAAATTATACAGAATCACAATTTGATAAATTAGAAATTTTGGAAAAAAGAAAGAGTTTAAATAGTAAATTGAATGTTATAAATAATCAAGTCCTTTTTGCAAATAGTTATCTTTTAAATTTATTTTCATGTTAAGTAGGTACTTTATATTATCCTTTTCCATATATAACTTCTTAATATTTTGATCTATACTTCGATTTTTAAATATTATTTTTGGTATCCTGACGAAGAAGCCATTGGCTTCGAAACATGTTGATTTTTTTCAATAAATAAGTGGTTTTTACAAAGTTAATTTATATAAATTATAATTATGTTACAACAAAATAAATTTGCTATATTTGAAGAAGTGATGTAACTTTAATTGGGCTATGGAATGTTTTCAAGCTTTTACTATCCTTTGGACAGCACGACTCACCAATGCCTTAGTACTGAAGCAAATGAAAACACGGAAAACTCGATCGGTGGCTGGGAAATTCCTCGTCGCTGTGGTTATGAAGGAAGAAAAGAATTCCTACCAGACCGCGAGAATTCTTCCGTGTTCAGTTTATAAAAGTGTGAATGAAATGTGTGCAGCAAGGTCAGTAAGGTAAACGCAGTGTACTGTACTGAGTAATTCTCACTGTTTGATGTTTCGGTTTATCGTAACAATATTACTTGCAGAGACTGCAAAGATTGTCGACAGGAATGGTCGTCGCTGTGGCTTATAGTAGGCCGAAATAGTGATGCCTTTTGACTTCCGCGGTAATAGGCATGATGACAGATTTTGAAATAAAATTCTATATTGTAGGTACACGTCTACTATTACCGAAAATTACATTATTTCAGTAATAAACAAAGTTTTTACGCAAATAATTGCATTTTCATCTCCATATTTTTAATTACGCGCAAAAACGCCCGGCCTACTGACCTTCTCGTACTCCGACCTCTATTGCATCGTAAACAGGATTTTCTCTTACTCTAACATTTTGCGCTCCATCTTCCCTCTCTATTCTTTCCTCATTGTTGCTTTCCTCACGTTTCCATTCCATCGTCTCTCTTGTATTTTCGCATTCGTTTTGGTCACTTGCTCTACTTGGCTGACGTTTTCCATATCCCTTGCATGTGGTCGGCTTTTGCCTTCTGCACCCCGTCTTGTCTCGGTCTTTTCCGGATCTGTCTCGCCTACCAGCATCTTTCCATCGCGATTGACTGTTTGTGGAAGTGATATAACGATGAGATTTAATTCTGTGATTGTGAAACAAGTGCGTTTAATAACTAATCTTTGGATACCTGACATCAGCCGATAATTGAAGATGCATAGTTGGACATTTTCCAAAGTAGTATTAAGCTATGTACAATATCATATTGTTTATACTCTGAATAAGTCCTCATATATGATATCTTATTGATTTATGTTGGCTTATTTATGTCTGTTTTTTCTATTTTTGCGTATATTCCAATTGCAGTTATTCCAATATTATTGTACGTGTGTTACATTTATGGACAGATGCGTCAGGTAAACGTTCCACAAAAAATTTTCATGTTGTTTCTGAAATAAGTTTTAATATTTTACCATGTAAACGTGTGCGCTTAATGTCTTCAGTTTTTAATACAGACGTATATTCAGATTGCGCTTACTCGAAAAGTGTCGCGTTTTTTGATGGAATCTTTTTTAATAAGTGCATTT
>JADDOH010009686.1:0-22219 GCA_016648135.1 Agrypnia vestita | reverse complement strand
ATTGAAGGGAATGAATTTTTCATAATCGATTTAAGATACTGTAATGATAATTGAACTTTTTTCATTAAATAAGTCAGGAATATTGAAAAAAAATGCAATCCATAATACTCTATATCTCCCTAGCTATTGCTATTATGTCATGGCTGCTTCAACATTTTCTCATTATCGAGACAGGAATCTACTTGTAAAGTTTTTGCAACTAACTATGAGACACTCTGTATATGCAACAAACCCAATTCATACAATCGTTATTGTGTCATGGTAGATTTTAAACGGGTTTTTAAAATGCGTTTGTTTGAAAATGTCCATTCAACCATTGACGTATTATAATATAGACACGTTATTCCCATACTATCTGGCTTTCATATCTAACAAATATTGCATTGAAAGAGACAACAAATCACGGCATACTTAGTTCACAAACGTTCTGCGTGTAGACAGAAAAATCAGGTAATTTGAAATCACGGTGACTAAAATAACATACTCATTCTTACAATAGTTACGATACTCTGTTCCTTTTTCCCCGGGACTCTTTTTTCGGCGTGCCATCGCGTCCAGTCGCAAAGAAGGTCCGTTCGATAACGAATGCAAGTAAGGCAATTACCTTCTTTTTGACTTGCCACGATTTCACGCTTGTAACGTATCTACAGTTTATTATATTATCATTGATCAAAACAGTGGGCTTCGCCTGGCTAACCTGCTCCAAAGAAGAAGAAAGCTGTGTAATCAGCCGAAAAAGCAAGGCCATAATTTTTTGGGACTCGCGAGGCATCGTCTTTACCGACTGTTTAGAAAAGAAAAAGAAAACCGCGGGGTAGTAATACGCTGATTTGTTGAGCCGCTTTGACAATGAATTTACGAGAAAACGGTCCCAGTGAAAAAAAGTGCCATTTCATAATGACGCACCAGGTCATCCATCCGCTAGTATACAGTTAAGGAAACAGAAATGGAAGACAAGGAAGAGAATAACAATTTAGAAAAGAGAGAATGAAGAAAAATGCTGGCAGTTTGAACAAAAGAAAGAAAACAAACTCTTCTGCTTTGTGTCTTCTGGGGTATTATTATGCCGTGTTTTTACGACCTTTCTGGCCAGATCCCATTGCCACTGCCATGATATATATCTAACCTCTCTGGCCGATGTTTCGGATCCCATTACAGGGATGTGATCTGAAACGTCGGCCAGAGGTCGCAAACAAACTTCAAACGTCAAACTGCTAACAGAAAATTCTTTTTATCTTTTCAAATTGATAAAACTCATAATTTTCCTACAGTTACTTACTACCTATCTTGTTTTATTTTTATTCCAAATATTAAGAAACCTTATAAAAACTGAAATGGTCAAAATTGGCACAACGAAATGGCCAAAACTAGGTAAAATTGGCCAGAACTGGCACGCGTGAACACATTTCAAGTTTGATGTTTTTATTTTAAATTATATTAAATTTTATATACCTCTTGTTTTCTACATTTTCAAAAAAGTAATTGATGTACTATAGGGAGAAATTTAAAAAAAACTATTCCGACTATTTTTGGGTTCGTAGTGATGCAGAGTTGACAAAAATATCTAAAAGTGGCCAAAACTCTGTAGGGGTTTCTCTAAACTCTAAATAGTAAATGAAGATGCAAAGGTAGGTACTCTTGCCGCGCCATGCTCACATTAACTTAATTTGTTGAAGTTTCTAACAATGCCGTCCTCAATATGCAGGTCTTTCGTGGACACTTTCGTTCACGCCTCGTGCATTTTCATTAATTATTATTTTAATTAGTTGTTCATCCATTCATCCAGCGATAAATTATAATATTCTCCCCGTTCATCTGTGGTTGGCTACTTTAATCATTCTTTTCGCTCATGACTACTTTAATCATCGTTTAATTCGCTCCACTTTGTTCTGTCTTGGACTGCATCCTTGGTCAAGTTAAAATCTTTTAGATCGCAATTGAGTAAATCCATCCACGTTTCTCGTAGTCTTCCCGGTCTTCATACTCGTGGTTTTAATAATGTGATCTATCATCCCTACCGTCCCGATAAATGCACCCCGACAAATGCGCCGGCGACAAATGTGTCCCAAGAGCTGTGTCATCGAAACTGTTGTCGATTGTTCAACGAAATCACAAAGAGGTGAAGTGAGTTTCTTTTTACTCTAATCTCAAATGACTTTTTCATTTGAAATATTTAAATGATTTTTTATTAATAATTTTATTCTTGAACTAATCATCGTTTCGACCATAGCGTGTTTCGAAATATATGTGATTAGTTTTCCTCTTCTATTTTATATGGCAATAAAGATAAAGTCGACATAAAAATAAACAAAATTTTATGGCTATTATGTGTAAAAAGACGCAAAACACCTTGTATTTTTTGTGAGATCAGAACTAAAGACTTATCTTCTTTTATGTTCGTCACAGAAGGTTTCGTTTTAAATTTAAAACAAAGCGTGATGATATGCTAACGAAATGAGTTTTTACACGAAGGTTAAAATAGGATGTCGACTTCAACAAATCGGCATGTCATGGCATTGTGTTCGGCCTCGCAAGCAAGTAGGTACCTACGTGTTTTGTGTAAGGATGTAGGTATATTATTACTTGCATTTTGCACATACATCTTTTTCAAAAGATGTTGACATTCGTTATTTTTTGAAGTTTACTTCTTTTGGCGCGTTTGGGGTAAAATGTTTATTGTAACGGAAGTTGCACACGCGCAGCGTGTGGAGTATGTAGCGGAAATGTGAGATCATGAAGTTAGTTGTTAAAATGAAATTTTAATAGGTATGTTACGAAATGTAAGCGCCCGAAAAGTGTCAACATTTTATTCACTTGAAATTAGTGTTCCAGTAATATAAAAAAATTACCTATTGTCGACCACCTCGAATCTAGTGGCAATTCGACTTTTCGTCCGATCCTGAAAATTAAAACGTTTTCGTTTCCGCAAAAGATGCAAAATCCGACAGTCTTTCTTCTGTATGTTGGAATTTTGCATACGTCTCTTTCTGGCGGCGACAAAAAAACCTTTTTGGACTTTTTTTGTGTGGATGTTTCTGCGAGTGTATTATTATTATGTAACGAAATTTAAAAATCGAGTATCACGTTCGAATAATAGTTAGAGGTGCTATCGTTCGCCCATTTTTCGATTTTTTTATCCCCTCCAGTTTTCTTGATATCCACCCAATAAATTCTGTTTTTTTAATAATTCGGTTAGAAATTTCGTAGCGAGGTGCGATAACTTCCTACACATAGCGCGCAATAGTGCGCGTCAGGTCTCCGGGAATTTTTTGTTCCGAATTACGTGTCCACGGAATGGCGTTCGTTTTAGAGATTTTTTTGCCGTTTTTATATTTTTGTATGTTGCTCTGCGACGAGTTGGCCGATTTTACAGGTAAATATTGCAATTGATAGAGCACGAGTGCCGATATCGGTAGTGCTGAAAATCAACGTTCCGAAGAATTCGCTTTCATTCGGATTTCACAGTTTCAGCCGCGAGGGGTCTCTATTCTCCATTTAAATGTCACGATTTGTAGAGTTTTTACTTTCCAATTTTTTATCATTTTTACTTTATTCTATATTTTTTTTTCGCAAAGTTACAAGCAAAAACAGAATTATTTTATACCAAATCTGGAATTATTTTCAAACGATATTCATTTTTTTCTCCAAGGTGTTAAGAATGGCGCTCGAAAGGCTGGGTTTCTGAATAATCAAACTTGGGTGACGTAATTATGATAAAGCAGTACCTATATGTGAAAATTTAATATTATGTAAAAATATCCAAACGTTTGTTCGTGTTTGCAAGTCTGGCATTCATTGTATCAGTATTTTAAAATATTTTTGATCAGTATTCTAAATAATTTTTAGAATAAAATATCAGTGTATATTAAAATTGTCTAAAATTGTCCGAACAGTTTTCTGCCAATTAGGCAACCCATTTTAGCAAATATTTATGCTTTTTTTAACTTTTACTATTACTACTCACCTAACAACCGGTCCTTATGTGTCAGTAATAGATTACAGATTAGTATTTACAATAATAAACTTTTGTTGACACTAATATTCAATTGTAATGATAACTCATAACAGAGATTTAAAAATTGAATGTTTAGATTTAAATACAGGTACTAATTGATCACTCGCCAAATTACGAATAATCAGTCAATAGTCGTTGTTACAATTGTATATAAATTTCACAATCACATTTCAAATAACGGTTAGTTCATCTCTAATAGTAGTCCCCCCCAACCCCTCCCCCCATTGTGCATCATCTCATCCCCTAAATAATAATAAAATATTATAAAATAAGACTCTGATACCCAATTATGGATACCACCAAGATACCACTAAATCAACAAGTCCAAACTGAAAATCAAAACATAATTATGAGATATAATTACAAAGGGAAATAAATTTTCCATTTCAAAGCTTGCTGAATATCTGGGCCCTACCTTTAGATCCCAGTTTCGCCACGCTCTATATCATTGCTATAGATTACTAATTATGTTATTATTTTAAATTTCAGATATTGCATTTCAAAATGGACCACCCAAAACTAAAACAGGTTGCGATGTTACACCTTTCCATATTAGTGATGACATTCACTTGCATAAGAAGCCAAATGATTTTCCCTCAAAACAATGATTACTCAGAAAGTGTACCACAGTGAGTAAGCTATGAACCATAGATAGACCTCTTTCCATTTAATCCTATATATATCCATAAACATAATAGATATCCATAAACACCAACATAAGGGAACAATGTGCCTCGTACGCACGGTTTAAACATACTAATTCGATTGTCTTTCTTAAATGTAAAGAGGTATACATCTACATGAAGATGAGTCTACTAGATCATTTAATTAAATTTATGTTAATTTTCTTTCAGAGCAAGTTTTGTGGGTAACGCTGATGATTACGGCAACACTGTTTCAGCAAGTAATGTTAATAGAGTTGGCGACGACACTACAGCTGAAAACAGAATTTCACGTGGCTTAAATAATTTTGCCTTGAATTTAAATAAGGTTTTACTGAGGGAACAAAATCTTGACAACATCATTTTATCTCCACTAAGCATAGCGGGTGAGTAATTTTAATTATAAAAATCTAGGTATAGAGAAAATATTAAATTTACATGAAAACATGCAACATTTAAAACCTTGATAAAATATTTTGATGCATATGAAATTTAAACAGAACATTAGTCAAATTAGTATAAATCTGCCACTGCCAGATTTTAGGTCTACCGGTTTTAAGACCCGTCTCTTCATAAGGACCAACGCAACACTACTATGTTCACAACACTATACACCACAACCATAGATAGTATTGTTAAACTTTCACCAATATTTATCACATGCGTGTTAATCTTATCAAGGACAAACACGCACTGTGCATGCCAATTAGTCCTGTGCACGCAAGTGCATATGTATGTTATAAATATTGGTGAAAATTTAACAACACTATGGTTGTAGTGTATAGTGTTGGGAAGGTAGTAGTGTATTGTTGGTCCTAACAAAGAGATGGGTATATCTTGAAACCGGTAGACCTAAAATCTGGTAGTGGTTTATACTAATTTAACTAACATTCTGTTATAATACTTAAAGCATAAACACAAAGTTAATGCTTTAAATATTAAAAATATAAATAAGTAAAAGGTACAAATGAAATTAGTTAGTTTTTTTTTTCTATTTAAAAAAATTCTGATTTAGGTAGGGTCCGTTCACTTTATAAAAGCCACTTGCATTAGTGTGAGTGATGTCCTCTGTAACACATTCATTGTGTAGTAGTATTGCTTTTTTAAAGCTACTCCATTGGCCACTTCACGCTGAGTGATCGTTTCTTTGTTTAATATTTTTTATTTAAAGATACGGTGACTGAAAGATCACGATACAGTGACCACATACTTAAATCAATATAAAACTCAATGTCTGTCTGTCTGTTCTCTATACAATTCTACGCCATTTGTCCAATTCGATTCAAATTTTGCATACTTATGCTTTAGGACCCGGCGGGTAACATAGGCAACATTTCCCCCCTATTCTTATACCCCTTCCCCGCCCCCTGATATATTTTCGATGCAAATCTGTACCGCTTGACCGATCGGACTCAAATTTGGAAACTTATTCACTAGGACTTGGCGGGTAACATAGGCAACATTTCTCCCCTATTCTTTTGCCCTTTCCCCTCCCTCAGATACATTTTCGATGCAAATCTATACCGTTCGAATCGAACTTTGTTTCCCCCCACAAATTTATTTTCAACTTAATCCTTAACCTGTGCAACGCCGGGTATGAACAGCTACTTAAATATAAATTTAGATGAGGATCTGGAGTCCGATACAGACGACAACAGCTATTGATTAAAATGAATTAAAAAATTTTGAAACTATTTAACTACAATTATACCTGCTTATATATTATTTATTTTAAACTAGCTAAAACCCTTCAAAAATAACGTGCTACGTTACATCCAAAGGTTTAGTCTAGCGGTTGTGTTTTTTAAGGACTTATGATGGCTAATCTGTATATGTTAACCGAATGCTTGCCTTTTTATTGTGATAGGCAAGCCTAAGCTGACAATTTTTAATTATAATATTATCTGTGTGAATGTGCGGGCTTTTCAGTTACCTATGAGCAAGAGACATTAACTTTCATAATATTAAACAAGAAGAATAGACAGTGTCTTTGATGATATTTTCCAACGCCATATATTTTTTTCAGGACTGAGTCAAGGCAATTATGTATTTAAAACCTAATCCTTTATTTTACAAGGGATTATTATCCTCACAATTTCTTATATAAATGTGTATTTATTGCAGGTGCGTTAACGTTGTTATTACTGGGAAGCGTTGGAAAAACTTATAATGAAATTGCATACGCTCTTGGATTTTTTAACGGTATGATGCATTAAATTAACTTTCATTAAGATTATCAAAAACACTATTTTATTATTGAGAAAATTATTGTTTTCAATATTAAATATTCAACAATATATTATTTCAGATATTTCAGACAGTCAAAGCGTACATAGAGAATTTGGGTCACTTATCGACAAAATAACAAAAAAGGATGGATTTGCATCAAACTATTACAATGAATTGCCAAATGTCACATACGGGAGTGCATTGTTTCTACAATCTGACACTCCTGTAAGACAGCAGTATGAAGATTTTGTTAGATCTGTGTACAAAAGTACCATTGTCCATGCAGATTTCAGAAACAATGCAATCAATGCTCAGGCAACAATTAATAGGTAATCTGATACTAAAAAGTCATGAAAAAAATGTTAATTCATGAAATCAAGAAATGTAAAATAAGACACATAAACAACACACAGACACATAGACAACCTAAAACTGAACGGAAAAATAATATCATACGCTGACGATACTGCGATCATCACGAAAGGAAGCGACTGGGACACAGTTAAAACACAAGCGAACAATGACATAAATACGCTAAAATTATGGTTTGACAACAACTTACTCTCCTTAAACTCCGACAAAACTTACTTTATTCCTTTTTCAATAAAAAAACCGACAATCCCTTCAAATTTACAAATTATTTTACATGACACCAACTGCAAAAAGACTAACTGCAATGACAAATGCTCAACCCTAGAATCTAAAAGAGAACTAAAATACCTTGGTGTAATAATAGACCAACACCTAAAATGGCACAGCCACATTAGCGAGTTGGTCAAAAGAATAAGGAAATGCATATATATTGTTCATAAGATTGCGTAACACACTAACCATAGATAATTTAAAAATGGTTTATTACGCTTCTGTCCATGCACTACTCCAATATGGAATCATTGGATGGGGAGGGGCGTATAATAACATCATAAACACAGTGAAAGTAATCCAAAGATCAATTATAAAAGTAATATTAAAAAAAAGAAAAACCTTCTCTACACAATTACTTTTCTCTAAATTCCAAGTTCCAAAATTAGAGAATGTTTACAAAAAAACGTCAATTATACAACTAATTAAAGAAAACATAACTGCTAAATTTGAAAAAAACACATCATTAAGATTCAAAAATAATTTTAAAATCCCAAAATATAATACCAAACTGTGTCAACAAAACTACATATACTTGGGCATAAAAAACTTCAATAACCTACCTACAGATATTAAGAAAATCGATGACTTACAACAATTAAAGAAAAAAATAAACCAACACTTTAGATCGATACAATTTGACAATGCATAACAAGACATATAGCTAAGGAACAAATAAGCCAAATCCAAAATAAACTAATAAAGTGTAAGCCCCTCACCAAGCACATGAGCAAGTCTCATTTTTGGAGAGGCAAAGCAATAAAATAAAATGTATCTAAGTAGATTGTAATAGACAAATGTATTATGATTTAAATGTAGTTTTAATATTAAATAAAAAAAAAATAAAATAAAAAAAAGACACATGTACCTAAAATTTTATTATTTTTGTTAAACCTAATTCACTAACAATTTTACAGATGGGTAAACGATCTAACCAATGGACGAATTCAAGAAATACTTTCATCTCCACCTCCGCAGTACACTCGCCTTGTTATCACAACCGCGATGTATTTTCGTGGGCTGTGGGAAAAATTCTTTTTGGATGGTTTAACTAAACGGTATACACATCATGATTATTATTAATACATAATATTTATAGGAATATAACTTTATACATTCAATACAATTGAAAACACCTACATATTGCCACGGAACATGGCTTTGGGAGGTAAATGAAAATAGTGGAAATTAAATTAGTTTAATCTTTTGTACCAGAGGAAAGTCACTGGACACGAGTTAAATTGTAGTACCGTTCTTAATTTTGTTCTTTTTTGTCTTAATTTTTTTAACATCTTCAGAATATTTCACGTGATGAAGCAACCTGATGCTTTGATCATATTCTAGTAAATTCCGTTCAATGTTGGTTCGTAGAAAGACTTCTCGCTCCGGTATTCCTTTATTTATTCACTGCTGGTATCACACTGTGATCGCTCGCTTCTAATATTGCGTGTTGTAATATCACTGTCACGAATCAGTGATCACACTGGTTCTAACACTGAGATGTTGCACTTGTTCCTGTCACAAATGAATTTATTGGCTCTGAATTACGTGACACCTTTTATGGATAAATTCCTTTGAGATATTTGTTCTAGAGATTACGATTACGCTTGTAGAGCATTCTAGACAATTCCAGTGTTTTAGTGTGTATGGAATGTATTGGAATCTTCGATAGAATTCGGTCACGGATGACTGACCCTGCGTCGCATGCGTAATATTCGAGAGAATTCGGTCACGGATGACTGACTCTGCGTCGCGTGTGTAATATTCGAGAGTTTGCAGTCACGGATGACTGACCTGTTGTATTGTTGTTAGTATTCAATACATTCACCGTCTCATTACAACATTGATTAAATTTCTCAAAAATATTTTTACTCTGTAAGCAAGCAAAAAAACTAAATGACATATGTATAATTACAGCGGAGCGAGGAGCAGAGGCAATAAAAATAATAATAATATTTGGATAATTTATATAGCGCCGTTTTCGCGAATACTCACCTCAAGGGAGCTTAAGCGACTGAATTGTGCCTGAATGTAATGCCCGCTTTATGAATGTACGAAAAATATAAGTAAACTGTTGGTTTCTGGGGTGATAATCAAATGACTGACCAGTCAATTATCTAACTACTGGACGTAATGGCCCAGTATCGCCATAAGATTAGCAAATAAATTTTGTTGGATTGCAAAAAAATCAATGGTAATATTAAATCGCTTCAACCAG
The DNA here is from genome assembly GCA_016648135.1 of Agrypnia vestita. Lineage (NCBI taxonomy): Eukaryota > Metazoa > Arthropoda > Insecta > Trichoptera > Phryganeidae > Agrypnia > Agrypnia vestita. The sequence goes on along the minus strand of JADDOH010009686.1, from coordinate 12,453 downwards.
CTAAATAAAGGACATATTAGAGTTTTAGCATTATTCTGAATATCAATAATTTATAATGATTGTAGATTTGTTCGCAATTAACCCATATTATATATGTAGGTATTAAGTCTAGTATCTTTGGTAAAAAATAAATAAATAAATTTATTGTTTTATATTTTATTCATAGGTTACCTTTTATACTCGATAAGCGATATCCACAACAAACAATAACAGTTGACATGATGGCAAATGAAGGATTTTTTCCTTTTCACAGATCGAAAGAACTAGGTATTATTAGTTTTGTAATGCTTATGTATGTAATAACATAGAAACATCAAAAACAAATTAAACCAATTTAAATGTATGTAATTTTCAATTATTATTTTCATTAATTCCAGGATGCATGATAGTTGGACTACCATACAAAGGAAATAACACCATGTTTTATGCAATCAAACCACTAGATGCAACGCGGAAAGACATAAAACAAATTATCAATGATCTCACGCCAGATTCTTTGGACAATCTGGTTAAAAGTGCTCGAAGACAATCTACAATTGTAACCTTTCCAAAGATGAGGTTATCGTCTAGTTATAACCTCAAAACTGTCTTACAAAATATGGGAATACAATCTGTATTTTCAAGCACTGAGTCTAATTTGGCTCTGTTGTCTCCATTACAACAATTTAACGCTGCACCCATGCCTGTGAGAGTCACGGAAACAGATGACCAGTTTATTTTTAGTAGATTGGGAGAGCCACCAAAGAATGATTGTGCACACATATTTCAAAACAAAAATTCATCAAATGAAACCTGTACTACAGTTGAATTGATAAACAACCAAAATGTAACCGTTGTGTACAAACAGATAGGAGATAAAGTGGGCAGGAGGATAATTAAAAGGAGTATCAAATCAAATCACTTAAAGAATAATGGCTTGAGATTGCGCAGACAAATGTCAGTTGATACGTGGAATCCAGGTTTATATGTAGACGAGGTTTTGCATAAAGTAGACATTGATATTACAGGTAACATTGAGATAAATATACATATTTTTAAACATAAGAATTGAACTTTTGAGTATTAGTTAGGGATTCTTAAGAATAACACCGTCAATGATGTCATTATAGGTTTATTGCTCTTTGATTACAATAATATACAATAAAACCCCATTATTTCAAACCCCAAATATATTTTAAAAATTTAAAATTCGTCATAAATTGACATTTTTAAAACACACAATTTCCAAATTGTTAATTTCATAGTTGAATAATCCCGATAATTCGAAAATCCTGATAATTTGTAATTCGAAATAATTTATAGAGCCTTGTGCAATAAATCAATAAATTTTAAGTGAAATAATATATATTTTTTTAACAAGTTATATAAAACTGATAATGAAAACTTTTTATTCGCTCGCATACTTATGGCGTTTCCTTTATGTATTGTGGATTCTACTTTATCTGTAAATATTATTACTCTAAAATTGGGAAATCCTATGCATGCTTTCTTCACCTCACACTGTAACGAGTAAAGAGTTTAATTCTTTTTCACTTTTTTAAAATTTCTCTTTAGTTCAATTCTTTTTTCTAATAATTTTGTTTGAGCTGTTGAAATGTTGAATTTTGGAAGAAGTTATTACTAACTTTTCTTATTATTTTCCATATTCATAGAAATTGTATTTTTAATAACTGTACTGTGTGTTCGTCCAAGTCAGAATTATATCATATTAATAAAATATTTTATTTAAAATCACACTTATATTTATATGAAATGAAGAGTAAAAAATAAATTTTAAAATTAAATAAACAACCTAGTGGGCCTCATATCTAATCAAAACATATTCCGAAGGTTTGCCAAATAACTGAATCTATGGAATTTTCACATTGACATGAAATACAAATATTTATTTTATTTACAGAAACTGGCACCGAAGCAGCTGCAGTGACAGCTGTGTTTATTAGTCGTGATGGAAGACGACCTGTTTTTACAGCCAATGAACCATTTTTCTTTTTCATCCGGGATGAAGACTCTAAATTCATTCTTTTTAGTGCTGTTGTATATAAACCCACACCAAATTATACATAAATAGAAAATATACTGTCAATTTATATATCATATGTGCTTGATAGTCAAGATGTATGATACCCAACTAAAAATACAAAGATTAGGGATCAAATAAAATATTTAGCGGCGACATGCGGTATACTGCATAAACTTACACATATTATGTATTTGCTATTATGCTATACATAGACTGCACGATGAACTTTTCAATCAAGATGTGTAGGCAAAATAAAACCTTTTTTATATGATTTATGTATTTGTCATCTCATCTCATCTTCTTCCCCTTGTCCTATTCGGTCGGGGACCCATTGCATCGAAAAGGCGCCTCTATTTGTCAGTCTTGCGCTGATTGTCCGTCTGGGGGGATAGACTACAATGGGATAACAGTGTGTCCATTGTAGTCCCATCCTTTCCTCACACAGTTTCTGGAGTTGCCTGGGCCTTATGAATTTGTAATTTTTAGTAATATTCTAATTTTGAATAATATGCATTTTTACTATGTTGATAGTTAAATTTTTAACACCAATAAAATTATCTAAAGATCTAATGTATGTTCTTTAGACAATAACAAAAGAAGAGACAGGATATTCCCCCCTATTCTCAGGATAACAACGTTTTCATTATATGCTAAGACAAAATCGACAGATGATCTATGGGAAATCTTAAGACATTTGTCATGTCATGTTAAAATTGACGAAGTGTACAATGTTATATAATAGCGGTCAAGACACAATTATTAAGACAATGCAAACCCATACAAATAGATCCAATTATTTAAAATTATAAAGAATCCTTTATCTAATAACAAAAACAACATATTTTTTGAAAGGTGAACATTTGTATTTGAACCATTAATGATAAACAATATAGGCAAATGTCCACAACCAGTTTATCAGTGGTGTATCAAGAGCATGGTATTTGGTACCTGAATAAAAAAAAGTATTTGTAATTATATTTGGATAAACAAATCAATAAAGGTAATGAAACATCAGTGCCTCACATTGACATTGAGCAAAAAAATGAGCATAAAAATAAATGTTTAGCAAGTTGAGAAATTCGAGAGGTACTAAAAGAGGAAGATTCATATACTAAGCACACAATAAGAAAGTGTCAATAAGCTGAATATTCATTTGAGAAGCATACTATTGGGTTGAAGAAGACAAAATTACTCAAAGGTAAGAAAAAATTCAATCGAAGCCCTAACACCTGAAATGCTGCAAGTGGAAAATAGTGCAATTAAAATCAGCTACGGGTACATAATGTTAGACATGCTGCATGTGAAACGGAGTGGATGTTTCAATATTCATGTGCAAGTGATAACGAGTGTGGAAACAATGGAAAAAGTTTTACCACAATTTATTTAAATTCAAGAAAACACCAAGTACATAAGCAGGAGAAATACAAAAACACATTGTATGTATTATGGTGGGATTCCCGGTGATCCCGGTAAGCATTCACGATTCCAGTAAGGATTCAGCAAAGGCTCTTACAGGAAAAAGCCTAACAGTAAGAACAATGAAATCTCAGAGATCATTTCGGAGATGATCTGCAGGGGCTGGCATACAATGTGACTCGAGCTTCAAGCAAGCTCAGCCCAGCTCGAACATCACACAAGCTTGGCTTAGTATCAACCCGGTCCAGCGGAAGAAGACTCGACTGCGGCAGCTAGGTTTGCCGGGAATACCTCCTGGACACTTCCCAGGAAGGCGAGGGTTGTTGGAAGCGTCTACCAAACAGATTAATCTGCCAGATGGTAACAGTGCACAGCTTTTATATCCTTGCGGTGGTGGTGGGGACATCGTATTAACGACAGTTATTCACGGCCGGGCATGGTTTTTCTAGTAATGCATACCATTTTTGCTTGTATGCAGAGTTACATATTTAGTTACTTCATACTTACAGTACCAGTTTGTGCTAATGGGCATTTGAAGCTAATGGGATATTAAAATGTATCATGTAGGGATGGGCGTTGAATGGACGGACTAGTTGAAATCAACCGTTGACGTTGCATCGACGCGTCAACCGTTTACGTTTATCGCATGGACTAGTTGAATTCGTAGACGGTGGACAGCGGATGCCGTGGTCGGTGGACGATTCGAGATTAACGCAATGCAAAGCAACGAGCGAGAGCAAGACAAAACGTCTCCGTTTATTTCTCTCTCATCTCTCGCTGTCGACTTGTAGATGCCATAGACGTCATAGACGGTTCGACGGGTAATTTCATTTCAGTACTAAAGTACACTACCATAGAGTGCAGATCTGTGTACACGAACTATGACTAGAGGTTTGAAATTTGAATACATGCGTAGCGCGAGATAGGCTTAATAAGCTATTATCTATTATTTTTTACTTGATTTTTTGTTATGTCACGTGCGACGATTCGGTGAATTCCCAATTTTACGCTGTATAAAATAAAACAATTCTGTTTAATTATTTTATTTTTTATTGAACTATTATTAATTAATATGCCGGCTAGATATTTTTCTAAAATCAATATTTTATTCGATCGATCTCGACTTCTTATATATCTACCTGAAAAGGGATGCTAAAATTTAATTATTGTGTTATTTCCTTACTTTTCAACTTTAGCATATAAATGATAAACAAACTTGTAGGGAATAAAATTTTCTATACCTACCTATGGTCCTTATTCAGGAGTCCAACGTTAATTATTGTATATGTAATATAATCTTGAATTTAGGTTTAATTAATTTTTATTATAAATTCCCTATTTTCAACTTTATAGATAAAAAAATAAATCTATTATAATTTTGTTTACACCACTTTTTATTGGTTTTTTACATGTTTCGGGAACAATGTTCCTTTTCTCAATTTGAGCCTTAAACTAAAGTTGACAAATAATACAGATATATTTATTTATTAATAATGTCACCACAAAGTGAAAGTCTGACTTTGAAAGATGTATTCTTCAATAAATTTCTAGATAACGTCTCAAATGTAAAGTATTTTTAAATTATGTATTTATTTATAAATTTATAGATAATAAATAAATGTAAAGGTTTTTATCATTTTATTTAACTTGTATTGAAACGAATGAATTTTTCGTAATCGATTTGAGTTAGTGTAGTGATAGTCCAACATTTTACAAAAAATAATACTCATAATCAAGGCAGGAATATAGTCCTGCTAGGTTATTATTGTTTTTCAAATAACCCTGTACACATGTAATAATGTGTATCTAATATCTAGTATCTAATATATTTTTTTATACACACATTGCTTTGTACTTTATATTTTTAATTTTTATACTCATATTTTAACGCTTATACCCGATACTTTCACTGCTTATATATGTAGTTTATATTTATATTTTACTGCTTACACCTGATATTGTTGTGTATACCTACTTCTTTCTTTATTATATATAGAAAGAAGTATATAAAACAATATGTAAAAGCCTATAAACAAATAAATAATAAAATATTTATTTTTACATATAAGCACAAGTAGCGGTTTTACTTTCCCCGAAACTATATTACTTCGAACTTCTTTAAATTTTAAAAATTAACGTAATAAAAATAACCAACGGTTGTGCCGTCGAGCAGCGTCGCGTCAAACCGTAGACAGTTGACTATCGTCCCGATGTTTAGATAAACGTCCGCGACGTCCGTGTAACGAAGTTGACGCGTCAACTAGTTGATCGTCTCGTCGATGGATGGACGTGGACGGTCTCGTTTCGTCGACGGTAAATACGTCGACGACCCATCCCTAGTATCATGTACTTATATCATAAATCTTTAAAAATAGGAAATGTGATAAAGAAATTTTGTATCACAGAGATGGACAGAAAAGACTTCTATAAACTGCTTGGATTAGGTTTAGTGGCAGTAAAAAATCTAGGTGGACTGCTCACATCGTTTGATCAAGAAATATGCAGAATTTTCATTTTTCTAAAAAAATCTTTATGCATTCGTCAATACTAATTTTATCTCATTCAAAGTAATTATTGTCAGATATAATACACTTATACTGGCGCCTTTTCCAATCCTGAAACACTTCTGAAGCAGGATTATTGGTATGGTGTTTAGCTCTTTATCTTCTCAGTATTGGCAAAACCTCGCCCTTATATGGTTATTTCCTTCTTCGGGAATAGGTTTATTCTTAAGTATAATTCCTCAAGAAGAAGTCACATGCCCGGTAAATACGGTGAGGCATTATAACGGTGATGTTTTTGGCCAGAAATTTTGAAAACTTTGTATATTATATTTTTTTAAATATTTTTCCAAAATAAAAAAATTGACGAGTACTCCATTAGATGTGTAATCTTTTCAACAGAAAATAAAGTAAGCATACAATATGGGGGCTAGTGTCAAGATACATCAGGGAAAAGTGTACTAACGTAAAAAATAATAATAATGAGAGATGGACTTGCGCAGCCTGCGAAATTAAAAAATCGCACAATAGATTTTTCTGATCAAATGTCCTATATTTTTAATAATGACAACACTGAGCAAGATTGTTAATGATTATTTCATTAACTTGAATATTAATGATATGTGTGTGCTATAACAGCACTAGATAGACTCTTAACCTCACACAATATGTTTGTAAGACTTGTGCATAAATATTTTGTGTGTTTTGCATTTGTCAAATTTGCACTCTCAAAAATTGCTTAATGACCAAGGTGAGAGATTATATTATAACCGCTCTCATCAAGAGTACTATGTTTATATTCAACAGAAATTTGATTGCTTTTCAGATTTTTCTGTGTGAGATTCCATTGCTTCCAGTTTATCAGACAGCATAACACATTGGCAATTAAAATAATATAATGTTACTTAATAAATAGTGCAAGGAAAAGTTATATTAATACAAAGTTCAATGGATTTTATATTCAAACTGTTTTCTTGTAAAATCATACTGATTACTTTATTACCCTGCACTCATAATTATACAATTTTAAAACTGAACAAATATTTATTATTGATGTTCACATATGCATTGTACTTACTTACTGACAGATTGTATAATTAGAGTAAACAAACAATTAGTTATAGCCTATGAAATAATAAATGAGAAGTAAATATAAGAATGAAGAAGGAAATTGTAAAATCAATCAGAAAAATCAAGTCTGACTTATTGAGAAATTATCGAACTTTCCACTGGTGAAAAAAGAAAGCTTTCAGAAATATTAATTAAGAGCTGGTTGTTTCAAGTTGGATTAAAGTAAAAGCTCTTTAAAAGCATAGATTTTTGCGTTCTCCACCAATCAAACGATCCGTTTCCGTAAAAATTTATGCTTTAAACAAACTTTTAATTTAATCCAACATCAAAAAACCGGGCCTAAAGCACATAATATTTGACCTTTTGCTTGATTCTGTAGATACTTCAAGATATTTTTTAACCACTTGTAATTGAACTGTAATAATCTGAAATAAAATAGGTATATTTAAAAAGGGTTTTATCTATTTTCTTGAAATACATTTATCCTATTCGCAAGTTGCTCTTTCCATTCTTCTTCAGAAATACTGTGTGCCCAATCCGGAAATGAGGATGATGGTAGACTAAAGTTAGCCATGGCAGACATAACCTAGAAGAACATGCAAAAACAAATTACTATAGATTGAAAATAACTTACGCATTAATTTAAAAAGCATTTAAAAAAGAGATTTTAATTTTTTTTTAATAGACTTGATTTATAAGACAATCTTTTCAACATATTTATTGCCAGTGAGTTTGAGAAGCAAGCAGGATTTTCGAATTATCGGAATTATTTAACAAAGAAATTAACATTTTGGGACTTGTGGGTTTGAAAATTGTCGAATTATGGCGAATTTCAAATTATCGGGGTTCAAATTGAGGGGGTTTTACTGCATTACAATTCCATTCATTACTTTCATACGTTCTAATGCATGTTCGTTAAATGTTGAAGCTTCTGATAGAGCCGATATCCAATACCAAGTCTATTTGATTGAGTCAGGTCTTTCACAGAAGTCTTCTTCACCTTACATAGTTTTTCATCTTTCCACATATATGTTCCATATTTCCAAACCATCTTAGCCACCCATTCTTAATGCAATTCAGTCTACTCCTACAATCTACAATCTATACAACAATCACAACAACAACAATACAACAATCTACAAACAGATCTGTGTTCACTCCTAATTTGTTTGTTCTCCATTATACTGTGAATAAATTGAACTCATATAATTATTTTAGGCTAAATCCAAGATAATGGTCCCGTTGCATATACAACGAAAATGATTATTTCACTGTATTATTGAATGTGCTAATAACAAAATGAAAGATAATTTACGTTTAAAAAGTAAGTATTAAATAAGATATTACACTTTAAAGTTTCGAAAAATGCACTGCATATTTTGACATTTCATAGGCAATATATGAGGTTAGGTTAGGTTAGGTTATTAGGTTTGGTTTGTTTAATTTAGATTACGATTATTTTAGTTAGAATAAATTAACAGGACATTAAATTATATAGTGAAATACTTATTTTCATTGTATGAACAACGGGACCATATTTTTTGGATTATTCCTTATTTTATTGTATTATTTAATTTTATTTTATCTACCTCTTGGGCTTTTTCCGAATCCATTTCGATGTTGGCATAATTTCTTGTTCTGGTCCAAAGTTCCCTAGATATTTCTCTATCAACAGTCTCAATTGGAGGTACAATATTATTTGCAGGCGCCTGAGCAATTTCATCAGGCGTATTCATTGGTTGAGGTTCATCCAACTAAAAAAATCACTATATATTAGAAAAAAAGTAATTAAATAAACCATAAATGTTGTTAAATCACTGTAATAGAATTACATCTTCATCATCACTACTGTCACTCGACATTAGGGAACCATTCCATGGAATCAGTTCGTTTTCATCGCTAGGTCCTAATGGTAAAGGTGCGTATCCGTCATAATTATTCAATTCAACTTCTTCATCGCTATCATTTACTTGTTCCATAAAATCAACATTGCTGCATATAGGAGGAGAAAGTTCTTCTTGAAGAGTATCTGGAGGGTCTGGTGATCCTTCATTAACCATAATGAATTTATATTTCAACCAAATTATTAAAACTCAGATATCTTTTGTATCGCTTCAAACGCAATAAATGACACAACTTTAGTAGTTTGACAGAAATTTGACAGTTGCATGTTTATATAAGTGTTGCCTGTATTTGAAAAAAAATAGCTGGTTCATTTGGTACCCTCAGTATTCGGGGTTTTATGTGAATTTAGGGTAGACTAGGTAGGTAGGGTTGTAGCATTTTGAATTCGATTTGTTGCGACCGCGACCTACATGTAACGTTCCGCATCGTGTCCTTCTTTTTATTAGAAAATAAGCTTTATTTTAAAAATGTTAAGTTAATTATAAAACTTCGCGCCGCAATGCCAATTTGCCGCCAAACGCCGCAAGATTACCCCTCTCCCGCGCGTACACAGGGGGTTGGAGCCATGTGCCCAGGCCCGGGGCTTGTTCAGTTCCGACCGCGGTCAACGGAGCAGCTTTCGCTTCCCAGGCTCCTGTCCTCGGCAGTAGGCGCTTCAGTCGCCACCATTTTTTTTTTCGAGATGAAGAGAGGAAGTTTTGAGGAGAGAATGGCCTGCAGCGCATCAGACCACCCAAGCGATAGCCGCTTCACCACAGAGGACTCCCAAGGAAGGCCTGACGCCTTCTTGCAACTTAGCGGCGACCGGGGGACCGACACCACGTACTTCCGCGGTTGGCCGCGATTTGTACCACGTGCGCTCCTCGCGGGTTGCCACCGGTTGGTACGTGAAGCCACTCGCGGTATCTACGACCGCGGCCACGAGAGCCGCGGAGAGTGACGAGAAAGTGTTTTTGAATTATGATTTTTTTATATTCGTATGTGAAAGGGACACGATAAACTGACGTGAGGGTCGGACTGCTTACGTTTAGACTAGGATTAGTTATTAAGTTTAGTAATTATTTTTTTTAGTTGATATGGATTAATTGAAAATGGTGACTGATGTGAATAAATGAAATGAAAATGAAAACGTGTAAATATAACTATCGTATCATGCTGCATTCAATTTAAAAGGTCGCTTTTCGCACATTGTGTCGCATAATCTGTACCTCACGCAGGTTATTTGAGAGAAACATCCATATCGAACTTCTCGAAGAAACTTTATTATGATAGCTCAATCAAAACCTATTTACTGTGCCATAAAACTCTTTATTTGGCTAAAAACAGACAACACTTTTGTTCCTTGGAACCATTTTGGAACTATGATTAGGATATAAAAAAGAAGTATAAATGTGGGACTTTGGAAGGGATAGATATATAAAATCTAGAACTAAGTACATTCTAAATTAATAATCGTCGGTAATGTATTCAAATATTTTTTGGATATTGTTGCCTTTGTATACTAGTAAAACTCCTCGTTACGAACAAAATTTACTAACCAGCCATGAAAAATGCTTTCCCTTATATTTGTACTTATCCTTTGTGCAAAGGCAACTTCGGCACCGATGGGTTATTATTGTTTACGATATAAATAAGTGGAGGGGGTAAATTTGTGCCCCCACTGATGGACTGGCTCAGTGGGGACAGTGTAAATACGCACTCAAGCCAGGCCGCAAGATATTATGAGAACAAATAAATGTGGAGGTAGAAAACAGCGACATCATTTCTGTTTCTATCTCCGGACCATCAACACCTCTTTAATTTGATGCCACCAGCAAGTATCGGCGATACTCACCTCCAAAAAAAACAGTCTTTATTTCTGTATGAAATACTCCTCAAATGATGAAAGATAAAATATTACAACGGTTTACAACCCCAAGACGTTGTAACAGAGACTGAAGTCAAATACAACACACTTAAAAATCTTCGTTAAAAATAAAAAAAATAATGTCATCGATCTATTATCACAGCGCTTTAAGACACATTCAGGATGCACAAGTAAGGCATAAATAAACAGTTGTTGTCGCCGGACTTCGTGATCGAGGATTTCCTCGCCATTCTAACTAACTCAGTTATTGCTGCGCCTTTCGTGGGCTTTTCGATGGGAAAATAGCCCTATTCGAGAGGCATACTCTCTCCCGCACACCTCACGAATGAAGCGGTCAGGCTGCGTTGGCTGGTCACGTTGACGCATGGTTGCGGCTCGCTGCTCTTCTTCGTCTTCTTTTTCCTTCTTCTTCTTCCCTCGTCTGGCCGCCGCAACACATCAGCCCGAGAGCAAAATCCCCTCCAGTTCACACGATCCTGTGCCAGCTGCTCCCAATTCTAGGGTGCTCCACATAGGCTCAGCGATTGTCGGAGACAGTCTTCATATCTAATAGTAGCGTTACTACCAACCGCAGAGAAATTATAACATTGTTCCCGACATTGTTTTTCCATTTATTAAAATTATTCCATTTATATTTAAAAAACTGGTGAAGGGAGTGGAAAAAACCATTTATTTTCTAATGTCCAGCTGAAGTTAGGAAGTAAGAAAGATATTGAAGTAAGCTAAGTAAAAGCAGAAAATGAAAAATAATTTACGGTTATAAACGTACTTTTCGTTACAAAAATACGAACATTCCTCCTGGACTACAGAAAATAGAATTCCTGGACACACAAGCAAGTTCATACGTGCGAGATGACCTTTCCTTCTTTGAATGAGTTGAGTCATTGAATCATCGTGAACGGTTGCAGAATTATTTGCAATATTGCAATTGACCACCCGTACCCAATCTACCTTGCGAATGCATGATTTCACGTTATATCATATACCTGCACGTGTCGCTTTATTATTACACAATCTCATAAAATTCAGTACGCAGATTTTAACAAAAATGCTCCCAAATACAAAATAATATAAAATCAAGAGTTTGTTTTCCAAATAGTATAAAGTGAATGAAAACTTAATAGAAAAGTGATATCCATTTTTAAAAGTTCCAATCTCTTATTTTTAAACGTAAAAAATATAATTTTCTAAAATTAATTCATTTTTAACTTAGCAAATATTTAAACAATTCAAAAATGGTTAATTGGCCTGACGAGGTGTGGTATTGAAACATGAGGATAATTCGTTTGTAACAGAATGCTTCTGGAGAAACATTAATAAAATTTAAATTGATTAGAAAAATCTTCTATTCGCCCAGTGGCGCCCAATCACTATCCTGTCCTAATAGGGTCGGAGGTCCAATGACTCGACAAAGTATTTGTATATTCCCTTGTCTTGTGCTGTTTCCATATGAGTTAATCAGTCCAGACTCATTCCGTTTTCATTAACATTTTTTGTTATTTCTATCGGTTCGACAATCGAAAGGAAGACCACCGGTAGGTTGCCAAAAGCTTAGAGTATATACAATCCATAGAGGGATAACTAAACATTTTACCAAACCCGTACGCGTGGTAACATAAAGCTTACTCAGTTTTAACAATATAGTAACACATAAGACAAAAAGGGACAAA
>JADDOH010009684.1:0-19361 GCA_016648135.1 Agrypnia vestita | reverse complement strand
ATGAGATCTTATTACCGGCGCTAGACTCTCGAGGTTAGTCACGTGATTGTTGTATAGATGGAATAGTGAAGGGGATTGAAGAATGAGATACACTCGCGATACAGATAGTTGTATGTAACTGGGATCAAATGACGAGAGGCGTGTTCTCGGTCCAGGGGATGAACGGGACTGCGGACACACTCTGGGTGGGTCTAAGTAGAATTGCGCAAAGCCTCCACACAGTTAAAATGTGTTCAGTCAAGCAAAGGTGAAGCATTTCGAATCGGACCAGAGCGTCGTGCCTCAAACACAGCCGGAGGGAAGAAGCCCCTACGTTCTTTCACTCCCCTTGGCCCGACGAGCTCGAATTCCGGATATGAATGTTCATGAATGTCAGCTAAAAGACTCAGGTAGCCGTACCTCAATCGAAACCTTCGTTCGGGACCTCATCAACGTACGAGACAGGGCGTTCCGCATGGACGAGCAACTATGAGAAGCAGGAAGCAATTTAATAATCTATACACTGCGCGAGGACATTACTAACACCATCATACTCATCATTCACCACCTTTTCTAACTTGCTGTATACAGAGACCTTCGGGGTTCTCCCTTCCCGGCCAGCGAGAAACATATCAGGAATTACACAATCAACTGTAATAATCATGCTGTTTTACCATCATTTAATATCTCTAGTCAATAAGACTACACCGTGGGATCAATCACATCAACTATATTTGGCGATGCTAACATGGCTCTGACTGACGCGCTCAAGGGAGAGTCTTTTCCAGTCACCCAGTTAGTTCATTCAGCCCTTTAATCAGCAGTAAACATCATAATAATCCGGCTCATGTAGCCGCAACGTGGGATCCTCATCATTATACACCAGTCAATTTGACTGCCCCGCGGGATAATATACAAACCTTAATATCAGACGCGGGATTTCTTCCTGATATGTTTGTCGCCGGGAAGCGAGGACTTCGGGGGATTCCAGCAGGAGCAATAGAGTCTCGGCTTGATCTTGGTCTGCAGCTTAGTGTGGGAGGTTATGTCTAAACAGGAGTTAACCACCGGATGCGGCGATGCTCTGGGGCCGCATCCCCCTCCCCCCTACAGGGGGGGGGGGGCATCTAGAATCCACGTTTGAACAGAAGTGGTTAGACACTTCTTAAATTTCACTTACAAATCTGTATCTTCCATTCCCTTAGAATCTCGGGCTGCGATAATGTCAGACAAAGCTTGCCCTGAGCCTCTGTTGCGCCTAGTTGTTGTGAATATAAATATGTTTGTCTTCCTCTACTATGTACTATGAACAGATTGAGCAGATCGGACAACGTGGGATGCGCTATTGGTAGGTTTCTTACTTGTGTTTTGAATATAACGTATGCTATTATATCTTGTAAATCTGTCATAAATGGGTGCCGCATGTGGTTGTGCTGACACTGTTCTAAGCTGCTATTATGAGATGTTGATAATCAATGCGGGCGGAATCTTTAGCGTATGCCGTTAACTTGGCAACGATTGTATTGTTTTATATTACAGTATTTTAACCCCGATGGTATTATAGTTATGGCGGTTCAATGTAAGGGAGTTTTGCTACTAGCGTTTATTCCTAGGCTACGCCGCATATAATTGGCTTTTAGGCCAACTCCGGACGTGGACGATATCGGCTATCTCTCATATAGGCGAAACTGTAGAATTCTAGAGCGGTTTCTAGAAGGACGAGTACGGATTAGTTACGTGCGTTTGTTATTTCCATAGTTAGGTAAGAATTCGATCTATATTAGTCTAGTCGCGTTAATAAGAATACGAATCTCACCACATATCAAAAGAATTTTGGATAGCTACGGACACAACGGAGGGGGAATTTTCCTAGCCACTAGATGGATCACGACTGGCCAATTTTGAAAATATAAATTCTTAACAAAAAAAAAATAATATTAGCTTTCATGTAAATATACTTCCGAAGTTCTAAGTTCGACTTAAGTTTTTATCTAGAAGCTTAAAGCATAAAGTGTGTGCTTAAAAGTCACAAAAGTCGTAATAAAGCTTAATTCGGTAGCTTAAAGTCTCAAGCTTTGGGCTTTTCGAAAAACTTATATTATTAAACTTTATAGTCAGGTATTTAGCTTAGGTGTACAGGTAGGGTACGTTACACTACCAAACTTCTACCGTTTTCATCTTCTTAATAAAATTATAAAACAATGAGAATAGCTAAAAAGAATTGTTATAAAATAATTTAATTTATCTATATTTGTCTCCATGGATGAGAATTTCCATCTGAGAGATTTTTCAGTAAATACATAACACATGGAGCAATGAATCATAGCTTACTTTATGCTAAACACTATACTGTATTTTATGTGATATCAACTCAAATCTCTGAAAGAAATTTCATCAGTGTAGTCTATTATCGACACAAGGTAGTTTTTAAATAATAAATTACTAATTATATATTTTACACCAGTCGGTTACAGGTAACAACAATGGTTGCAATTCTAATGTTAATAGAAAATTTCGGATGGCTTAAACAAGGAGCACAACGGATGGCACAAAAAGAACACGTTCTTATTGAGAAGTTGTAATTTTTTCAGAACTAAGTTCTGTGAAATTTAAAACTGAATTAATTAATCAATTACAAACACATATAGAAAAATCAAATCCACGAAAAAATATTCTAAACCCTATCAGAAAAAGAGGATTGCTCTGAAAATGGAAAATGAATCTTAATCAATTAATGTATGAGATTTACAGATAAGGTCGATATATTCATGTAAATATACAAGGCTTCTATAACGCGCCTGCCCCGAAGGAGGAGATCCGTGGTTTGAATCCCGGTAGCAGCCGAATATTTTTTCGTGGATTTTATTTTTCTGTATGTCTTTCTAATTGATTAATTAATTTAGCATTGTGATGCTAAAATTGGATGCGATTTAGAAATACACATCAGTAACCACAAAAATGCATTTATTAAGTCTTCTGTTTTTTTTCTTATTTGTTCATGGAGTATAAAGGTGAAGTAATAAAAATAAACTTGATGCCTTTAAAAAGTGATGCTGTTAGAATACCTTTCACAGAAATGCGCACGCTATTTTAAAACAATTAAGAATTAAAATAGATTGCCTACATTCTGTCTGAAGCGCATGCATTATTTTTCGGACACATCGCTCGTAGAGGGGATAGTAACCTGAAGAAACTGTGAGAGAAAAAAGGGATTGAACCTGGAAGACAGAAAAGTAGACAATGAAGAAGAGGGCCGACCATATCAAAAACCTACTGGCTGAAGAAAAATGTGCTTGAGAATAGTTAATAGATCGTTACTTTAGGGTTCACGATCATCAATAATTCATCTTAGCTACTGTTGAAGAAGTACAAATTAATGATATTTTGTAATGTTTGTTTTATTTTGCTCTAAACGCTTCCTGCTTACCGTATTTATCAGGTACATTTACCCTGAAAATTAAAAAAAAGTAATGAGTCTTATGGTCTGAAGTCTTATAGACCAATTTTTTATTTACGATACATTCCAAATTTGTGATTTACGTAAAATAAACGCAGATGGATTCATATGAAAATAAATAAAATTTTGATTCTAATAAAAATAAACCGATGAATTTCAATTTGAATCATTCGGGTTTTCATCTGGTGCGTGTTATCGTCCAAATATATATATATTTTAAAAGTAACAGAAAAATTCGAAATGCGTTTTATCGTTCCTAAAATAAGTATGAGAAGTTTCACCTCACTAAATAATGCCGGTAATAATTTCTGCCGCAAATAAATTCAGGATGTTTGCCATTTTGAAGCCTCTTTATTAGATTTTGCAAAAGCATGATTTACATCATCCTCTGCCATCCAGCAAATACCCAGGCAATCCTGAATGCAATTGAATCAGGCTTCATCCGTGCTGCAATAAACATCTGTGTATATAATCAAATTCAATAAACCCATTCATTTCCAGTGAGTTCAAATAATTCAATTTTAAATGCTGATACGTCGTCACTTTTGTCTAAACAGCTTTTTTGAATTTTCCGAAAATTCTCGCATGAATTCCTCGGGATTTAAAATGAAAATCAAATAAATGGCATACATATTTTTTTCAATACAGCCTCGCAAAGCGGAAGAAGCGATAAGGGTTACTACATAAGCAACGCCACTTGTATCAAGATCTACATTACAAATGAAATCGTGAAAGCGATATTGAAAAAAATGCGATATTAATATCGTAACGAGATGCTAAAAACACGAGGATGCTAAAAATAATTTACGCACCGTCCGAAACCCTGGTAATATGTCACTTGGAACAACACTATGACATCGGATGGAACAACACTATGAACGAACATCGAAAACGATCTACAGAAATCTACAATTATCTACAACCCCTACAACCTTCGCGAAATGCGTACAAACAACTGGAACAACCGAAAAGTGACAAGACCCATCTCCTAAACACTAGAATCTAGAAAATAGAAAGTATATCAGCATTTATGTATAAAAACGGAGCAGAGCCGCGGCGCGAGTGCAGTTGTCATGTTTCACAATTCGATTCAGTGAGAAGTACGCGCGAGCCGCGAGACGACGGCCAGTCATAAGGTAATCTATGCGAAATAATCGAGCGAAGTATCTTGTCGGTGAAATAAATAAATGCGATAAATACTACATGCGAAAATTGGGTGGAATGTTCTTGTAAATGTTAAATACGTGTTACTCAGTGATAACAAAGTGTTCATTTACGAGTGTTACATAGCAAACTAGTGTAATTTAAAGAATAGCGTTAAGTTTAATTCGTTTTAAGCGACATTAAATAAAAATTATTTAATCGTAAATTAATAAATCTCTAATTATTTTCCAGTGTTTTCATTCATCCACGCCAAGTGACAATATAATACAATATGTATTGTATATTGTGATGTTATGGTTCCTATTCTAGCTAGCCCCGCGGGATGCTTATTCATCTCCATCGCGTCAGATACGCGTCGCTTTTATCCGACCATTACATTCATAATATAATTATAATTATACATGATTTTCTTTTACAACAAGAGGGATATTATGTAAAGATTATAGTTAAATATCGTATTCCGCATCGTAGATATATGTAGATATCTATTGTATCTGATTACATTGTGAGATTATTTTGTTCCGGGAGGAAATTGGTTATCTTCCTGTAATAGCATATTTGTGGGGATGATATAGATTGTAGAGACTGCTTTATGATAACCGCCGTATTTAATACGGAATCTCTTATTCAAATGTGGGTAAAACACGTAAGATGTTGCACAATATTTATTCAGTGGAAATGTGGTTACAATTATACAATTAATTATAAGATTACAACGCGAGTATAAAGACAACTTCGAGAGATCGGTGTTCGAAGAGCGAAGAGCATGACGGAGCCACGATGGTAGGCCTCTTATACTCGTGGAGAACAATACAACATATCATGACTTCGGCACGGTATTGCAAGCCGTTACTTAACCACAACACCAACATTCACAACAACACATCAGCCCTGATGATGGAGCCTGAAATGGGATCCGAAACGTCGGCCCGAAAGGTCGTAACAACACGGCATAACACCCCAGTAAACACAAACTTGAAGGTCCGTAGTCTCGATCACCATATGCCGAGGTGTATGATCTCGAGCACTGATACTGCGACAGCGGTCACCTTTTCAGCTGTTCCTCCGCCTTGGTGCATTTACCTTCCTGCACGGCTGCAGGGGTGTTTTGTCTACACTGAAATTCTGGGATCTGCTTGTTTGTCCGCTGTCGTCAGGAAGTGATGACCTCCTTACTTGGCGCATGTTGCTCCACGCGCGTCTCGGTGGCTATGATGGTGTAAGTACGTGTGTGTACCTTTGGTGGTGTGAGTATGCACGCGCATTTAATATGTATTTAAATTTGGTTTTGCCATATTGCACGAGAGGATTAAATTCCTCAAGCAATCCTCCACTTAATATGACTTAAGGAACTGAGAGATATATTGATTTACTTCACATAATTTTTATGATACTATTGACGACATTACGACGATGTTAGTTTCGAATATGTCTTGCATAACCTAAAAAGGTGGCGCGGACCGTAAACCGGTGTCAGAAGACTCGTATAAGATAAAACTGGAACTTTTTCTTACTCAGCTAGGATATGGAAGCGACTATGAAGCGATGGAAGGACTCTGACGTACAACAATATCACCCACACCGCACATGTAGCGTGATGAAGACGATACAATATAATCTCGTATTAGGGTATTTCTTTGTTTTTTTGTACAATATAATTAATTATACGAATAATTATTTTATGTTAGCAACAACGTCACTTTATCATTCGTAATTCCAATTAATTGTCATGGAAAGTTGAAGTAAATGAACCCTGAAATGTAACTATGCAATCCCACAAAGCTTATTGGTAGCTTCCAGCTGGTTTCCAAAAGTTTTTTCAAAATTTCATCCTACGCCAACGATATATATAAAGAAACCCGTGTTTCCTTACCCGCCAAGTTTTCTCCACAACCAGCCACAACCACCCACCGGTGCTAGAAAGCACATTTTCGTCACATTGTTTTGTTATGGGAAGGCCGCAAATGCTTCAGATTGTTTCAAAATAGGCACGCCGACTGTGTCGATGAGTCTAGAAGGTTCCGGAAAAACCCGCTCTAGAAATTTCTGGAAGTATTCTATAAAATTCCCGAAAGTTCTATAAGGTTCTTAAGTGAATGTTCGATAAATTTCTCGAAAGTTCTGGAAGGAGAATGTTCTAGAAGGTTCGCGAAAGTTCTATGACCATCCAAATAATGTGAAAATCTACGCGTGCGAAGCCGCGTGGGCACAGCTAGTGTATGTATATTAGACAGCTTATGTAAATTTCTTCATGTTTCAATATAACCATTATGCGAAATCATTCACGTTCACCTGCTGGGTAGATACCTAAATATCAAAGGTCAACTGAAAGATATTTTAGAAAATATAAAATTTTTCACATCCCTCATCATTTCTAGTTGAATAAATTTTCCACTTATCTTAACTTAATTTATGTAGGAACACATATATTCAGTGTTTTCTGTGAACGGTAATTATTGTAGAATAAATTATTTCCCCTAACTATCGGTGCGATATACATTAATTATACTCGCTTGAATTTGGCCATGCTGAACGATATAGGTAACTATATTATTTATAATTTTTTTAAGGTTTATTCAAAGGTATGGCTACTTATGAAGTCTCTCGATGAGCACACTTCCATGGTATGTGATCAAAAATAAAAAAAATA
Source organism: Agrypnia vestita (assembly GCA_016648135.1). Classification (NCBI taxonomy): domain Eukaryota; kingdom Metazoa; phylum Arthropoda; class Insecta; order Trichoptera; family Phryganeidae; genus Agrypnia; species Agrypnia vestita. The sequence goes on along the minus strand of JADDOH010009684.1, from coordinate 12,111 downwards.
TTGCAACTACAGTCTTGTAGTTGCTTTTATATTGCACAGCCTGTAGGGCAGGACTACGACAAAAAAATATATATAGTAATCCAAATATCGTTCGTGTTTTTAATATTCTACATTTCTGTTTTTTTTTTAAAAAAACTTATTATTTATGTTTGAATAGATTAATATGCCGGCAAGCTACCAGAAGCTTCCAGATCTCGATTTAAATCAATGTATATATATAATAATAATATAAATATAACTACATTAGGACTTTTCGTAAAAGTATTCAAAGAAATATAAAGTGCTGTGCTATCTCTGGGTATTTTACGGTTGTTGAATGCTTTAGCGACTGACTGAAATAAAAACTCGTCTGAATGTTTTTTAATAAACATATTAAAAAATATCGTGAAAAGAAAACTCAAATAACAAGTGCACAAATTTTTTATGTGCTTTTTCTTCTAAATCGCAAAGTGAAGTAATTTTTTTTGAAACTTAATTAATGTCAATGAAACTTTTAATTAAAATAGAAATTGTACGTATCGTCTATGCCCGGGATTAAAATTTTGTTACCATTTAAATTAAACAGAATGTTCTGTTGATTTTGAAACCAAGGTTTTTTTACATGCTCTTATTTTACTCTCTTTGTCTGCTTGTTGTTTGTTCGTGAACTTCACGTGAGCTCTGAAACTTTTAACATTTACGTATAGTGGATAATTACATATTATTTAATAAATTTTGACATGATTTGGTCATTTTTTCGATTAAAATTAATAATTTACGATTATTTGTTAACATTTATTAAAATTAAAATGATCTGATTTCAAATTTATTAATATGAATCGACAATTTCAACTTTGAAATTAGGCCTCGGAATGAAATGTCATAAAATTATTTAATATGGCAACTAAGAAGAATTTTTTTTTTTTTTATTTTAACATAACATTACATTAAATAACATTACAAATAAAATTATACAATAATAATTTATCATATAATCATATAATAAAATATGTAACTACCCAACTAGGCTGGCCTGTTTTAGGGCAAGTTATATATTTCATTTTAAAACACAATATTCGACTATAGGTACTCATTAGCATATATAATTAATTAATAATTTAGAGTTTAAGTAAATTAGTACATTATAAAAATTCAAATTAGATTAATACAATAAAAATATTTTAATAAAATTAATATAATAAAAAGTTAAATTAGATAAATACATCATCTAAATTGATAAAGTCTAACAGTAGTTTTCCAAATAAGATAAAAAAATTATAAATATTTAAAACGAAGAAGAAGAGAAAAAAAATATAATGATAATACTCATTTTACTAAAGAGTTTTATTTTATAATTTCCATTAATTTATTTTCAGTGTTTTCTCTACCCATATTGAAAAGAATATTAAATAGGTTTACTTTGAATTTTTTTGTATTACTGCTGGTTTGAATATTTTTACTAATTAGGTTATATATTCTAGGTATTTTTATATTAAGAAAATTAAGATAAAAAAAATATTTTAAACTTTATAACAACGTGTGAAAAATTTCGTCACTCATAATTAATGTTACCAAATAAATACAAATATATGCAAAGACATCGTATAAAAGCATGTCTTCAAATGCTTTATTGATTTCATTAATTGTTGTGCAATCAATATACGGTCCAAGCAGGATGAGGCAACAAGAACTTATTAAATGCGAAAGAATCGCCATATAGAATGCAATGGAATAAAATTTGGAACAAATGGCACACAATTTAGTTCACATTCATCGGACGAGTTGGTCAGATGCATCGAAAAATATGCTAATGTTTTCAGCGAGAGGATGGATTTAAATAGGAAAATATGCAAAATTTTAAGGCATGGCATTAATTGGTCCGTGATATCGAAACACAAAATATTAATACATAGGTCATAGGTTTGTACATAATCAATTACTTATATAACAGTGACAAAAATCGAAAACTGTTATTTAAAACTATTATGTTAGTAATGTATCCAATCATAAACTTTTGCTGTCATAATAATCAGAATCATGCATCAGCACGTTAAGTTACTTTAAGTTATAAAAGTTTAAGAATAAAAATATTTATTTTTTAATATAATATTTTAGAGGCGGCCCTCTATTGAGTATGCAATTCGATTCTTCGATTCTCAGTGACGTCACAATATATATCTTTGTGATTTTCTCAAGCCTGAAGGTTTTTTTATGTTTCACTACAGTAATTAGATCTCATGGTGTATTGTAATGATAAAATATTTAAAATTTAATTTTATATTATTTTTCATCAAAACTTGTAGTTATTTTATGTAAATTAATTATTTTGAACGTGAAAACTTTTTAAATAAAAATTAAAAATAAAGATATCAAAAAAGAATCATGAAAAAATCACAAATATTAACAAATTCAACATTGTTTAGAAGCCATTGGCTTCGAAACATGTTGAATTTTTTCAATGAATAAGTGGTTTTAACAAAGTTAATTTATATCAATTACAAATATTAACGTTCGGACTTGGATTTCTGTATCTATTAATTTATCTACGTTAATTTATTATATCTTTCTGAATATATATATATATATTCATACGTTTAAACAAGACTCTTTGTAACATTTTTAGTAAGATATATCACAATACCCAAAAAAAGAACTGGTTTATTTTTCGTATTTTTGCGAAATTATAAAAATTTATCATTTGGAAACCCATAATACTACTGAAGTGTTAGTGTATCTGTAACACTGAAGTGTTAGTGTATCTGTAAACATGAGCTTACGTGAAAAAATAACTCGGGGACGCTGACGCAGATGTGACGTAGTTCACCACAGCGTGATTATGTAATACGAATACACTAGTTAAAGTAATATTTTCAGTAGGGATGGTTGAAACATTATTTTGGTTGAAATATTTTTTTTATATATATGTATATTTTATAAATTATAATAATGCATAGATAAATATTACCACGAGACTGTAAAAGGAGAAGAAATTGCATAAATGCATAAATTTATAGAGAATCGAGAGTATAAAAAAGACGCGCGGTAACAGTTGTTGTTCTGACAAAAGCAAAACTAGAGATAAACAAGACGAAATTGGCAATTCAGCATGGCCATCAAAATAAATTACGAGAGTACCCATCGAGCCTTAAGTGAACAGGTGCGATCACAGACGTGCGAATATTTTGGAAAGACGTTTTCAGAATATTTAAGTATAAAGTGTTCCACAGACGATTGATAACCCGAAATTAGACCGAATTACTTATCACCGCTCCAAATTTGTGTTCAGTAACTTTGGTGATAAATATATTTTTTTGTGTCTCATTTTCTTTCACTGCACACACATCACACTCATCAATTTATACCTCACCTAAACTGAGACAAAACATATTTTGGAATCGTTAATTAAAATTGAGACATTTTTTTCCTTTCTTATCCTCGGGCATTTCATTAAAGATCTTTATCTCACTATTCATCACAGCTTTTTAAGATTCCGACTTATTATTATAATTAATTTAACAGGTGTTTGATAAACTTAGTTAAAAAGATATTAATGTAATAGCTGAAATTAATAAGGGTAATTACTTAAACTCCGTGTACTTCAGGCATTTAAAGTAAACTATTTAAGAGAAACGCATTGTAAATTGCCTCTCCCGTTCGTAGTTTAATGAAAAATTAGAGAAAATAATTCATTAGAAAAATTTAATCAACTTTAAAACACGAAGCAATATTTCAGTTATTTAACTGGTTAGACTCTTATATAAAAAAATGGGTTTATCTATTGTGTTAGAAATAATTTGGAATAGTCTTTAGAAATTAATAAAGCGTGTAGAAGTCATAAAAAAGTCATATTAATCAAAGTTGCATATTTTATATCATTTTCCCATACTTTTCAACATACAACGTTTTTGTATTAGTGTCTGACCCATACATCTGAGGAAAAGGTTGAGGATAGTTATTTGATATAGGATGACTATTCAATATTTAATTCTTCATGCGCAATAATACCTAAATATGCGCTGGTTATATAGGGCTGGGCGGGAAAATGTCATTTTAATTCAATTATCAAAGCACGAAAACCACCCTAGGTATTTTATATAAAATTTACTTAGTATTTAAGTAATATATAGTAAGCATTTATAAATAATAAAGATGTTAACTCTTTATACTCTTATAGATGTTAATGTCATAACACAAGAATTGACATGCTGCAGTAAATTGCACGACAAAAATTAAAACTAAATTTGGTCAACGACATGTCAGTTCCTCACACACTATTTACTTCCTTTCTTTTAACTTGTAGCGTCTGCGGTTTTTTGTCTGCCGGAAAACTTTGCATCGATTTTTAACCCGATTTTTAACAGACTCGAGGCGACGGCAAAAATGACGGTACAAATTTTCATTTAAAAAAATTTAATAATTATAGTGTAATTTTGGATTTTTCGAAATTTTAATGTTTTTTTCAAATTGGAATCATTATAAATGAGTAATAACCCCGACGCGTGCAGTAGGAACAAAACCTGATTAAATGAGAAAGGCAGTATAATAAAAACTTAATAACTTAACTTAACTTAACTTAATTTTTTTTACTTCCACACACAGTATTTGTGAAATAGCCTGGAAAGAGAAGGTGAAAATGATAAGAATACTATAACGACATGGTTTAAATATTTAAACGCATTGACATTTTTGGTGTTTAAAAATTAAATTATGCAACTTAATATTTCCCATTCTTCATTATTTTTACACGCTTGAAACATATATATATATATATATATGTATATTAAATCGAAGGCTTTCACGGGTACAATATGTGTTAGTTCTAACTAATTTGGGGGTAACCCGCGTCAAATTCTGGTCGTCAGGACCAGTCGTCTGCCGATGTTTCGAACAGATCTCACTGTTCATTTTTGGAGAAGCAGCTCATCGACAAGGCGCCCTGAAGATGAACAGTGAGATCTGTTCGAAACGTCGGCAGACGACTGGTCCTGACGACCAGAATTTGACGCGGGTTACCCCCAACGTAGTTAGAACTAACATATATTATATATATATATATATATATATATCTATTATATTATTATAATATATATATTAGCTCTCTACTCTCCTCCCTCCTCCTCTCTCTATCTCTCTATATCTTTCGCATCTCTCTCTCCATCTCTCTCTCGCTCTCCTTCTCTCTATCTCTCTCTCTTCTCCCCTCTCCTCTCATCGGACCGTTTCCCCTTCCCCCTCCCTTCTCTCACTCCTCTCCTCCTTCTCGGCCTGTCCCGTTCCTGCCCCGTCTCCCTTCTGTCTCCCTGTTTCCCTGCCCCCGCGTTCGCGTCTATTTGTATCCTGTAATTGCCTCCGTGATCTACAGCGCCAAAGCCTTAGAATGAAAATACCCGTAAAATGAAGATAATTTTTGGGTGGATTAAATCAGAGATGAATAATTGTTGTACGCTCCATCCTATTTATTTCCTTTGGTGAGTTAATAATATTTTATATTAAAGAAAACACAAACATTATTATTGTGAAGTTGCAATTTCAGAACACAGTTCTGTGAATTATAAAGATATTTATTAATCAATTAGGAAAGACATATAAAAAAATCGAATGAACGAAAAAATTTTTTGGCTGCTAACGGAATTAGAACCAGCGGACCACTCTATCCTGAAATGGCGCGTTATCCAATTTCTATACTTCATTAAAATATTTCCAAAAATTAAAAATGAATTAAAATAATTGAATTCTGGCTTCCACTAACGGTACGCACACAAAGTAATTTGTGACTGTCGCATTATAAAAAGGTAATTGCTTTAAAATAGGGAGTAATATGTGTCTTAATCAATTCAAAAGAGAATACATATAAGGTCGAAAAATTCACGTTTATTTACCAACCTGCCGTGGTGAAATTGGATAACGCGCGATCCCCGGATAAAGTGGAAGTCCGTTGGTTCGAATCCCGATAACACCTAAAATATTTTTTCGTTAATTTTATTTTTCTGTATGTCTTTTCATATTGATTAATAAATTTCTTAATAATATTTTATTTACATAAAAAATGTCAACATCAGTGTCCAATGGTAATCATAAGTAACTTTAACAGGTACAAAATAAAAAAAGCAATTTATTACTGAAATAAATCTTAAAGAATTGTTTATTAGATCATTAAAATAGAACGCAAAAATTAATCTTAAAAATTATATTTAAGAAAAGTTTTTTTTATAATCATCACAACTTGTATACAGTGAACACATAATTATGAGCTTTTTATTATGCAGACTCTTTAGAAATTCTACAAATTCTTTAGAACATAGTTATTGCTAAAATAACCCAGCAAATACGTAGCACTAGAATGCTTGCTTCCCTTCTTATTTTTACTGGCACAAAATATTTCCGTTAAGACAGTATTGTCAAATGCATTTTCACAAATACCCAACTACAGGAAACAAGTTGTAATTTATGTAAGTGCTCATCGAACTGTATTTTTTCTTTATTTCATATAATTTTTTTACATAATGAATTATTTTTTTACATTTGTTAATGCTTTTATACTCAATAATATTTTCTTGATTTTTCTATAATTATTTTCTATTTATATCTACAATATCAAAGAAATAAATATATTTTATTGTCCTTATTTTTTATGAGTGGCTCGTTTTCTAAAAAAAGTGTATTCAGGATTTGTAAATAAAAAATTATTTAATGACAATACTAACATTGGAAAGCAAGCCCAACTCGTTCCAGAAACATGTTCGTCGACCAAAAAATTCTTATATCAAAGCGAATTCCCCCACAAGAAGTAATGGAAGCTCAAATGATTCGTTTATTTTTTTTAATTTTATATTGTGTAGGACGACTTCCACTGTCACCAACGGAATCAATTCTATCTGTAGACTTACTATTTTTGTTTTGGTGCGACTTTAATAAGAAACCTATCAAATTTGACTTGCTTTCACTGAAATGTGACATTTCACCGTCATTAAAGAGATACATTGCTCGCACCGCTGCACCTTATTTTTTTTTTTTCAATGTTGTTTTTCTACAAAACTTTTTTCCACTCACACAAGAGAGAGAAGAATCATCAACTCAGAGATCACATGGCGCTTGACGGACAAATCATATACTTTTATAACTTGACCTCCCTCGTTTTCAGGTCATCTATGATACACTAAATACTAAGGAATTTCATAGCTGAATATTCGATATTTGTCAGCCTCCTGCAATGCGTAAAACTCCTAGAAGAAATATATCATATTTTTACTTTTAAACGTTTCAAATAGAAGGAATATGTTTTTAATGTCCGTACTTGGTTTTTCGAATGTTATTATTTTAAAATTTTCTGAATTAATTCAATGTATATATATCTCGATCACAAGTTCTGAAAGTATTGAAATATTAATTAAATATTAATTACACTTATTATGTACTTTTTAAGGCCAAAATTAAGATGGAGTGACAACGTCCTCAAAGACATCTCTGCCTTAGAGCTTCGAAACTGGAGAGAGCTGGCACTAGACCGAGATGAGTGGAGGAAAATTATTGAGAAGGCCAAGACCCACCAAGAGTTGTAGTGCCAAGAATGGTGATATTTATGTACTTTTATGGTACTTGTCGCTGATTTGTCTAACTCTTTCTACTGAATACTGTGTACTGATTTTCAAATACGTAAAATTATGTAAGGGACTCATCCTTTAAGGTTTTCTCCTCTTGATACATAACATCAAAATGTCAAATTAAAATGAGAAGTGATTAAAAAATTAAATACAATAATTCTAAGTTTATGAAATGCAACTTAAATAAACCGAGTGCCTACGTGTGCATTTAAATCGTAATTCAATGAACACATGTCAGCTTACTCTTAGATTTTATGGCTGAAATATAATTTCTTGCGAATTATTCTATTGTGGATTGATTATATTATCTTTTTTTTTTCAATTGGTTGAGCAACTTTGTAGATAGACATTTTGAAAAAAAAAATTGTTTTAATCTACTTATATTCTTTAATTACAGATACATGTTTCGGAAAAACCTTTCCATCGTCAGGGTGTTTAAAAATGTCAAAATATCAAAATGAATGATGTGTTTTGGTTTTCTAAATTATTTAAAAAAATATTTTTAAATATTATTGTTGAAGTTCTTGATTATGATTATATTATCAATCCTGATGATGGTTGCTGAAATTTAAGCCGACATATTTGAACCTGCGATACTTTTTTACAACAATTCACTTTGCAAAAGAATATAGAATTAAGAATACTGTAGTAAAGTATAATATCTACGCTGTCATTTTAAAGATTCCACTGCATTCGCATAATTTTTTGTTTTGGTAAAGCTTAATTTTTATTTTGGCTGGTATTAAGAAAAATCATAAAGTGCACGGCTAACAAAGATAAGTTATAAAAGCCAATCTATATCGGTTGGTTCAACCTTCTCTCCAAATATAATGTCATTTGTCATGTCATTTTTTGTACATATGTTTTCTAAATATACAGAGTAATAATATAAATATTTTTTTAAAACGAAAATTGATTCACACCTGAAATATATTCATTCACAAAACATGCTTCTGAAAGACTGCAATTCTTTCAAAATCTACGCCGAATCCGTAATACTGCATGGCGTTTCTAATTAATTAACTGAATTTGGGACTTAAGTTCTCATTCCGCTGACTTGTATAATATTTTTATATTTAAGAGATATTTTTTTAAACATTTTCAAATAAATTAAGTAAACCACAATGAATTAATATTCAAAACCTTTACAAAATATGTCGCAACATCTCTGAATCAAAACACAATTATAAAAGAAAAAAAATGTTTCTTATCACCATCATACTCTTTGTATCGCTATTTTCATTCACAAAATACTACAATATCATTAAATTCAGTTAAATTATTGATCGATATAAATTATTGAAAAAATATCTCTTTTTGACGATTTCTGCAAAACTATAAATTCTGTTCAATCGCATTATTTTCGGATGACTTGACGCGCTGTCCGTTTATTTCCTAAGCACGTTTCTTTATATGTCGGCACGAGAAATGTCGCTCTCAACCCTCCATCAGATCGTAATGATATTTTTTACAAATGTCAGTAATTTTTGGAAGCTAATAAAGTACGAAATGATAATGAAATACGCTATTTCAAAAAAATACAGTATATTATTATCATTTTGTTCAGTAATACGTGACAAGATATTTAATTTAAATTAAAACTGTTAGTGTTTGTCGATGAAAAATATTCATTGTTTGATGTGCGAATCTGTGGTGAGCTGGATATACTGCGACATCTATGTAACACAAAGCAAAACCAGCACCGTAACTACTAACAGCCGTCAAATGGTTTATGACTTGATCTAACATATATTTATGAAGTAATTTATTTACAAAATAAATTACTTCAAAAATATATTAGGCCCACCATACGAAACGAAGTAAAATAGTACACATGTGTTCAAATACTCATTAGGTAATATTACAATTTACATTTCTTATTTATATTTCAATTTATTTTTAGAATATATTCTCAATTTTAAATTTGAAAAAAGCCGTTTGGAAATTCGTTAGATAAATTTTTCACAACCAGATTCTTGATTATTTTAATAACGAATAAACACAAAGTTCCAGCGTGTAAAATCTGTATTGTTACGTAAATATTTTCATTCTGACCATATTTCACCGGGATATTCTAAAATATTTTTTCTACATTTAACTTGTTGATATCAAAACAAATGCCTGTAGGAACATGACAATATGAAACTCGATATTTTCGTACTAGATACATAAATTTACTCCGGTAAAATTTTAATTGACCCCAACTTTTAATATCGATTTATTTTATTTTATGTTAAAAGCTCAATGTATGGTCAAAATGATTAATGTTTTATTATATATATTAAATGTTTTGTTTTCTTTTATTAATTTTTTATGATTCTGCAAACTTTAAAATGTAAAAATAATTCAGAAGAATTAAGACATTATGCTGTTCAAATAAAGGGGAAAGCTTAGAGATAATTAGATCAAGTGATCCGTAACTAAAACTTACGGATGTCAACTAGTAAGACTGGTAAGAATGATCGATAACGAAATGATAAGAATTGGAGGAAAGGTGATAATATCGCTAAAACCTAAAAGGCAATTTAGATGATTCTGTTTGATGGATGAAAACTATGTGTTATATGATACACTAGCTGTTCGTACCCGGCCTTGCACGGGTTAAGGATTAAGTTGAAAATAAATTTGTGTGGGGAAACAAAGGTCCGATTCGAACAGTATAGATTTGCATCGAAAATATATCAGGGGGAGGGGAAAGGGTAAAGGGGGAGAAAGGAATGTAATCTATGTTACCCGCCGGGTCCTACAGAATAATTTTGCAAATTTTGAGTCCGATCGATCGAACGGTATAGATTTGCATCGAAAATATATCAAGTGAAGAGGAATGAGTAACAGAATAGGGGGATTCTTAAAGAACAAGTTTCCAAATTTTGAGTCCGATCGATCGAGCGGTACTGATTTGCATCGAAAATATATCAGGAGGAGGGGAAGGAGTAAAAGAGGAGGGGGGAAATATCACATATGTTACTCGCCGAGTCTTTAAGAATAAGTTTCCAAATTTTGAGTCCGATCGGTCAAACGGTACGGATTTGCATCAAAAATATATCAGGAGAAGGGAAGGGTTAAAAGAATAGGGGGGGAAACATCGCATATGTTACCCACCGAGTTCTTAAGAATAAGTTTCCAAATTTCCAAATTCCAATCGGTCAAACGGTAAAAAATCGAAAATATATCAGCGGAGGGGAAGGGTTAAAATAATAGGGGGTAAATGTCACCTATGTTACCCGCCGGGTCCTAAATCATAAGTATGCAAAGTTTGAATCGAATCGGACCCACGGTGTAGATTTGTATAGAAAACAGACAGACAGACAGATAGACAGACATTGAGTTTTATAGGTATAGATGAGCGGCTTTTGCTATAAAAGAATAAGCAGATTTTAAATGCGATGATTTTTTCTGCGATAAATTGCTAATAGTGAATTGTTGGCGATTTTTTTCAGATAAACTTTTAGACAACAAATTGTAATGGTTAATATTAAAGTTTTTTTTATAAATAATAGTAAACTTGATATCAGACTTGAGAACTACTCCTAAATAAGACACTGTAACTCGAAACTTAGCTAATTTTTTCCTATGCATAATTTGTCAACATTCAAAGTTAAAAGATTCTTCGAAATTAATAAGATTTATTCAGACTGTTTTCACAAATTATTGACAGAATTCTAAAATAACCTAGAACTAGAGTCATACTTAACTACAATATGAAATAAAAATTTATTTTGAAACGGAGATACGTCATGTCAAATTAATATTCTTGTTATTTTTTAAGCTCTGCTAAATATGAAACAATTAAGCTTCCTGTCAGTTTCCCGAAATAATTCTCAAATTCCCGATCACTAGACGAGTGCCCTACTGTTCAAATATACCAAAATAACAAACTAAAGGTACTCTTTAGAACTAATAGAATGTTTCAGAACACTTTTAAAAACGTGTTTTTATGTACAACAGAATTGTTTTAATCATCTTTCATCCACCACGTTAGTTATCTATATAATTCTACGCAAACAAACTGAATGTACTTTATTGAATTAAGTCTATTCATATTTTCTCTGCGGGTGCTGTGTTTTGATTTATCAAAACTGAATTGTGAGCATTATACCTATTTATGTCCCTGGCTAAGTAGCGGCTTGATAACCGTGAATTCAAAACAACACATTTTAAGTGTTGGAAACGTTTTTGCGGTTTTACGGAAATTCCTATAAAAATGTTGAATGTTACAGAAAATTGATACAAATTGTCAAAAAATGATTAAATATATAAATATAATTAACCATAAAGAAGTAGGTGCACCAAAAAAACCTAATAATAGTGTCTTTTTTAGACGATTCAGAACTAGATTTTTCTTTTTATTTCTTTGTTTTAAATATCTACTATGAAAAACATATATGTACACCAAAGAATCTAAATACTTGTCTCCAGTTTTATAAATTCACTAACTATGCTTGTTTCCTTATAATAAAGAATAAATAAATCAACATCCATATTTTCCTAATCTCCACCCTAATCTAATTTTTTATAGCATAGCATCAAA